>CM023490.1:26546884-26723444 GCA_013339685.2 Hyalomma asiaticum | reverse complement strand
TGTATGTGTTGTGTTGTCGCATAGAGTTTCTTACTTACACACACATAGTAAGAAACTCTATGGGTTGTCGTGTCAGAAGGGATACTAAGGAGCTTCTGCTAACGCGCCCGGGCTCAATTCCGCCTGAGTCTTGGCTAATCCCCAAGTGGGTAGATGCCAAATGTGAAGGAGCGTCATCATCATCTGTCGGCGTCTGACGCCGTTGTCGTGGCAACGGTAAAGGAGGCCCATAGGCTGCGACTGACGTTTCCTGTGGGAAACACCTGCCCACCACCGCATGCTCCGCACCTTCCCAGGTTTCACGTTAGTGCAGCTGTCATGATTTTTTAGTTCCTGCCGCTGGTTGCTAGCCGCCGGAGCTGGGCTCGCCCGCCTGCTTCGGTTCTCCTTCTAACCATTCGTCCAAGGTCCTGGAAAAGACTACTACAAGAGCTCCGCACGCTCAAGACACACATCTCCAGAACGACCAATCAAGAAAATGCTAAAATTTTAGAGAGAAAAATATCCGGAATGATACATAAAGCTGACACATCTTTCCACCAGGCTAGCATCATAAACTTCCATGAGTTTTCGTTGTGCACATTTCACTTTGGGCCGGATAATAGCAAAGTTTTCCTTTACTTGCAAGCACAGTCTAAGGTTGCAATGCTTGTTTAGTGGGAGTATGAATGTGGTTGTGTGCCCAATTTGAAGTTGTGATTAACCAAAATGTAATATCATTACCTGGAGTGTGGCCAATCCCCATCGTGGGTACGTGCCAATCATAGAGCCCACAACAGCAACAACAACAAATGTCACCTACGTACTCAATATGTTGCGACAAAATGAGCAGTGTGTGTAAAGGAAGCTTAAACGATGCCAGTCTCGCGCGCGAATAGCACAAATACCAAGTTTTCTCTTGCGCCTAGTTCAATTGAAAAGGAACATTGATCGATTTGACGTCTGGCGGTTTATGTCTCAAAACACCGCTGTGATTATCAGAGACACCGGAGTGGAGGACTTCCGTAAATTTCGACCACTTGGGGTTCTTGAATGTGAACACACAGCATACGGGCCACCACATTTCCCCGCCGTTGAAATACAGCCTCCGCGATCGCGATTCTATCCCGCGACCTTCGGATATGCAGCCGCATGCCACTAGACCACCATGGCGGGAATAAGAATATTGAAGGAGAGCCCGGCCAGGGTGGTCTAGTGCCTATATGGTACTCAGCTGCAGATCCGAGGTTTGCGGTATCGAATCCCAGCCACGGAGGCTGCATTTCGATGGAGGCGGAATGTTAAGGCCCGTATACTGTGCGATGTCAGTGCACATCAAAGAACCCCAAGTGGTCAAAATTTCCGGAGCCCTACGCTACGGGGTCTCTCATAATCACAGTTGGTTTTGGGACATAAAACCCTAGACATGAATCAATCAACAGAAGGTTAAACAATTTAGCAGTGGGTTAGCTATGCCAGAATATACGTAGCGTGAGCAAAGGTTCAGCTGATTATTCGTAGTTTTCCTGCTTATTTAGTATTAGGTTGATTATCATGCTTAGTGCTGCTTCAATGACACACGGACGGTGTACGCATTATGTGACACATGTA
Organism: Hyalomma asiaticum; assembly: GCA_013339685.2. NCBI lineage: Eukaryota > Metazoa > Arthropoda > Arachnida > Ixodida > Ixodidae > Hyalomma > Hyalomma asiaticum. Next base: position 26,721,854 of record CM023490.1, on the reverse strand, counting down.
TATTCATTTTTGCGATGCTGCAAAACTACCCACAACGATTACCCATTGTCGGGTCGCATGATTTTCACACGCATTTTAGTCGCATGCTTACACTCGACGTCTTTCCGTGAGCAGCTGCGCTTTGCCTGCCACGCTGCTGAACAAAGTAGTTTCGTGTATTCTTCGTGCATTACTACTCGCGCTGTTCTTCTGGCTAAAGCCCCCTAGATTTTTCGAAACAGAAAAATAACTAGCCACTTCTGGAATCTTGTCTCTCCGTGGTCTACCCATGGTAACCTGCAATGAACTGAATGAGTTGCTCTGCTATACCAACCGGCCGAGCCACCGCTAGAGTCACGGACACCGGGCGCGTTCGGCGTCGGCAGCAGCTGTACACTACGCTCTACACTCTACCGTCATTCTTTTGATTATGGTTCGGTTAGGAAAAAACGCTAATTTCTGCACCCATGTCGGGAGCACGGCTAAGCGTCCGTGGGGGTACGGGTAAGGGAGTGAAAGAGATAGGATAGAAAAGCCGTAGTGGAGGGCTCCGGAAATTTTGACAACCTGGGGTTCTTTAACGTGCGCTGACCACGCACAGTACACGGGCCTCTGGCATTTTCTCCTCTATCGAAAATGCGACCACCGCGGCCGGGATCGAACCCGCGTTTTTTTTGGGGGGGGCAGCCGAGTGCCGTAACCACTACACCACCGCGGCGGACTCGGGATGATACACCACCACCTGCGCACATGAGCCATGCTCCCTTAGCCATGCGCCTCTCCTCCTCTCCACTATGCTATTCTGGATTTCCTCTGGAATGCGCAGAGCCACGACCTCCAGAGGTGCAGACCGGCGAGACGCGCGCGGCGATGGCTCCGACGCGCAAGCTTTGCGCTGTATGACGTCACTGCTCCTCGCGCATGCGCAGCACGGCTCTCCAAGAGCCAAGCCGAACTGCTCCACCTCGTCCAGCGCAGCTCTCGCTACAAAATCGTCGTTGCGGCTGACGCACTTGTGAGTAGCGTAATATAATAGTCAAATCGCATAGTCCGAAGCCAAGCCTGGAGGCGACGCGACCGCTGCGACACTCGAACGCCTCACGAGGAGTAACATTCGCTACGCGTTCTGCCTCATCTACACGTGTATACCTGAAATGACCCGCGTTTGGAAACATTCAATGAGTGTCCGCTGCGCTCCCTGTGCCGATGGGGACCCAGCCGTGGCGCATATCGAGGCTGAAGCTAGTTCTGCCAATGCACGATGCTCTGTACAAGAGCGTGTACTGTCCGAGTCCGTCTAAACTCCTGCCTAATTCTGCACAACTTTTCAGAGAAGGCTGCCTGAGCGCCGCCATATCCCCCGATGGGCTGGCAACATATGCGTGACCCGCCAAAGAAGCACTGCCGAGGGTTTGTGGTACTAATCTTGCCGAGTTGGAAGGTCTTTACTATAAAGCAGCCCACATACATGAAGACAAACGGAACGAAACAAACACAAGCATTTTTACTGCAGTGCACAGCCCAATATGGCGGTGCTCCATGCCTCCTGGAAAAAGGTTTCATACATCACGTGCAGCGCTGTACAAAGCTAGTGCTCGTGTTTGTTTACGCAGTGCGCTTCCGCGACCAAAAATTGGTGCGTTGCTTGGTATTCGTAAATGCATTTATTAGCATTTCACAGCCCTCCTTATGGAGGAATGTAGGGCTGTTATGGCCACTGAAAGTATCATCTAGCACCTATACGTATTTCTCGTCTATACATCGCCACCTGGATACACTGGCCGCAGAGCTCGCAGAAGTCCACGTTCTGCTCATTAAGCCGATGCTCGATGCAGGACTCACGCATGCACGAAGCCCATAGTGCCTGAGCAGCTACAAGGCGACACCAGCGGTTCTTGGTCGCCATCATGGCAGATGCGGCACATGGCACTGCTACATCCAGCCTCGATGGAGCATATACCCAGTGGTCGCATCGAGAGAGACGTTGTCCAACACTGGGCCATCGTGGGAGTCGCTTACCGCTTCAGGGATTTGCAGCGACTGCACTTCATCGTTCATGGACTGTTCGGCGACGTCATCTCCGCCCTTCAGGATCGAGTCAACCAGTGCAGGATGTTTGTCGATCGCAGTTGGCACTGTGCATCCGAAGAAGGCATAGAGACACGGCATATGGCGAGGGCTTCTGGTCTCTGGGAAGTGCGAAGAGATGAACCATGACCAGGCCACGTGGATGCTTTCTTTGCGTGCTGGTATGACGCCGTAGCAATCGTGGTGGCAGAGCATCCACGGCGTTTCCACGTCAGCACGAAACTGTTCAGCGACTCCATCTCCGCCCGCCAGGATCGAGTCAACCAGTGCAGGCTGTTGGTCGATGGCAGTTGACGTAGTGGACTTATTGAAGCAATAGAGACACGACATGGCGAGCGCTTCTGGTCTCTGGGAACTGCGATGAGATGAACGAAGACAAGGGCACGTGGCTGCTGTCTTCTTCGCGTACTTATAATCTGTCGTAGGTCTCGGGGTGGCAGAGCGTCCACGGTATTTCCACATCAGAACGAAAACAGGATTGGTATGTTTACCCGTCTGCAAGGGAAAAAAGCAGCTTTTAAGTCAGGCTCTCATAAATTGCGCGGTGTATTTGGTCTATCACAAAATTGTCATCATCATTAGTTCAGGACCCCAAACGTGCGCATGCCCTTCTTTGCAATACCCAATGTGCGGCGTTCGCACGCGCGCTTCTCTTGCGTACATGACCTCGGCCAACTTACTACGACGCCAAAGTGCAGCTGGCGGGCGCACGCGTTCAAGCAGATGAAAAAGATTGCTTTGATTTTTGGGGTTTAAGGCCAACTCCGGCGATTCTTTCTTGTCAACGGATATTGATGAAATTCACTGGGTACGTTACTCTGCGCACTTACATCATGCCCTGAGAAAATGAGGCTCGAGAGTTTCACATATTCCTTACGAATGAATTTAATTGACTCGAACTCCCTACCTTACCACCGCATGATTTACAGGACGGACGGACGGACGGACGGACGGACGGACGACGGATGGCTGGATGGATGGATGGATGGATGGATGGATGGATGGATGGACGGACGGACGGATGGATGGATGGATGGATGGATGGATGGATGGATGGATGGATGGATGGATGGATGGATGGACGGACGGACGGACGGACGGATGGCTGGATGGATGGATGGATGGATGGATGGATGGATGGACGGACGGACGGACGGACGGACGGACGGACGGACGGACGGACGGACGGACGGACGGATGGATGGATGGATGGATGGATGGATGGATGGATGGATGATTAGGAGCGTCCCCTTTATAACGGGGCGGTAGCCGGGCCACCAAGCTCTAGCTTTATTTATCCTCTACAAACATTTCTGTTCCCGAATCACACATATTTTCACAACTAATTTTTCCCCTCGCCTACCTATTTTATCTATTATTGGCCACATTGGGTATGACGCCACAAGTGTCCAACGCGCAGCATGCCGGGATAGTGCAGACGCCAGCTCGAAAGCGACGAGAACGCGGACAAGTGCACGATCGTGAGCTAGAGCTTGGCGTTACAAGTAGCTGCTGTGTGGATGGTAACGTCATGTCGGGTGGCAAGTGGTGTTGCGGTGTTCGCTGCATAAACCACTCTCACAACGCGCAGCAACTCAGGAAAGTTAATTATCACAACTTTCCTCGCGACGATGCACTTCGCGAGCGGTGCATCAGTGCTATCCGGCGGGACAATTGGACGCGCTGAGCGTTTGCTCTTCAGCGCCTTCGAGCTTCGCGCTGTCGCGACCGGCATGCCTTGCGCACCCTCCCGCTGACTAGACACTTGTGACATCACTCGAAGGCGCACGCTTGGCTGCCCGGAGAAGTTCCGGTTTCGTTAGCATGTTTTCTTGCTTATTTAAAATATTTTCGAATTCTAGGGGCAATTATGCTGGCATACTGGTGACAGGGGGGTCTCTAGAAGCTGAAAATTCCACTGCTTCGACATGGTCAGAAAATCGCCGGATTGCCCGTTAATGTCCCAAAACCAGCTCTGATTGTGAGAGATGCCGTAGTGGAGGTCTCCGGAAATTTTGACCAAATAGTGTTCCTGTATCGGCGTCTCGGCCGTCCAGGACGCCGGCGCCGCAGAAGAACTGTACCACGCCGCACTCAGCGTTGAGACGAAGAGCGTCTTCATTCTATGAAGGAGCAATTATATAGGCTTTGCCGCGCCCCCTGGGGCGAAGAGAATGTGACAAAGCGAAACCGAAACGACGACACCACAGTGTTCATCTTGAAGGGCAGGGGAGCCGGCCGGAAGAGAACTGAGAGACGCGAGGTAGGCCTCGTGGACAGCCAGAAAGTTCGCAGAAGTAGAAAATAAAGTCGTCTCAGAGAAGAATAGTCGAGGCTCGGCGACTGCAGTAGTACAATGAGCCGATGCTCACCTAAATTGTAGTTGCAGATGGATTCGTCGACCTCGTCGAATCCATCTGCAACTACAATTTAGGTGAGCATCGGAGCGGCCGTCAGGGACGCCCGCGCAGGCAGTAACAAAGAACCGGCGCGCCGGAGCGGCCGGCCTGCGATGCAGACGCAACCAGGACCCGAGTGGAAAAGCCGTTTATCGAGGGGGGGGGGGGGGGCGAGGGGTGATAAAAGACTACACAACACCCCATGGGGGGGAGGGGGGGGAGAACGCAAGCGAAACAAACTGAAAAAGACATCACAGTTCTTTAACGCGCACTGACATCGCACAGCACACGGGACTCAACATTTCGCCTCCATCGAAATGCAGCCCCCTCGGCCGGCATTCGATCCCGCTACCCTCAAATCAGCAGCCGAGTACCATAGCCACTAGACCACCATGGCGCGGCATGAAAAATTACAGCATATCCACGGAGTGAAGGATGATGAGTGGGCGAAGCTCGGGAAGTTCATCGTAGATCGTGCCGAGTTCCGGATTAATGATTCGCCTCTCATGGGGGCCTGCGGGCATGCCCATAGAATGTGGCTCAAGTCCGCCCTGTTATTGCAAAATTTACACTTGTCCGAATGAAGTTCCGGCACGCAGCGGTTCATTGTTACCGGACTAGGGAACGTATGGGTCTGAAGTAGGCGCCACGCCACCGCCTGTCCTTTGTTCAATGACGAGTGTGCGGGAGGATAAATTTTTTCCTCAGCTCTGACTCGCAATTACAAGCCCGCTTAATACGGCAGGCCGAAGACGCCGCCAAGGCCCACGGGATCATGGCCGTCGTCTAGGTTGGGTCCTTCCCCCTGCGCCTGAAAGGGGAGGAGGATTTTTCTGCTAATTAAATAAAGTTTGTTCATCATCATCATCATCTCCCGCTGGAGGAGACCATGAGGCGATGTGAAGCAGCACGGAGGGTGCACACCGCGTTTGCATCAGTTTGAATAGCTGTCGCGTTTCCATCGGTTTGACGCTCGCAGATGCTGCCTGCGTCAGCACTCTCTGGCGGGCGAGGGCGCGTTCTCGTTACTTGCGAGCTGGTAAAGCGTTCATCGAAGAAAGCGTTTCCATAGCACTACCTCCTCGTTCCATAGTCAACGCGCGCAGTTCGGAGAGTAGAGGAGAAATGCCGAGAGGAGAGGAGACGAGAGGAGGGGGAGGATGATGCGCACGCGCAGTGCGCATGTGGACGCCGCTCGGCGAATGGGTCCGCCGCGGTGGTGTAGTGGTTACGGTACTACGCTGCCACCCAAAGAACGCGGGTTCGATCCCGGCCGCGGCGATCGCATTTTCGATGGAGGCGAAAATGCCAGAGGCCCGTGTACTGTGCGTTGTCAGTGCACGTTAAAGAACCCCAGGTGGTCTAAATTTCAGGAGTCCTCCACTACGGCCTTTCTCTCCTCTCTATCTCTTTCGCTCCCTTTCCCCCACCCCCACGGACGCTTAGCCGTGCTCCCTACATGGGCTGCAGAAATTAGCGTCCTTTCCTAACCGAACCACAATCAATCAATCAATCAATCAATCATCGGCGAATGGATCAAGGGAGTGACATAGCCCCCGACCACAAGCTGCTTCGCATCTAAAAACTACCTGCTCGCGCTGCACAACCATTCACCGGCCACCCCGTATATATATATATATATATATATATATATATATATATATATATATATATATATATATATATATATAAAATCCAGTAAATGTGTCTGCGGATCCAGACGAATATGAGCAGTGAAGAAACGGACGAACGTGCAAGAACTTTTTACTTTCAACGTTTCGGCCGGTGGTCCGGCCTTCATCAGGAAATACAGTGCATATGAAAAATTGCTGTTTATATATCTGCATGACCATAAGAGGGGGCCCCCAAACACACAACTATCGTATCATTGCTATCGCATGGACGACTGAACACTCGTGCATCGTGATTGCAGGATGACCGAGACAGCAGATGGAAGAGTGGGAGAGACTCGGTCATCCTGCAATCACGAGGCACTGGATCTTGACCTGCCATGCCGTGCCGGTGGGAGATTTCTGTTGTGCGTAGTTGAACAATAAAGATTCGCAGCGTGCCCGTTAACTAAAGGTAGTCCGGAACTCGCAAGATTTACGACGTGGGAGTGCAGGAACCATACAAATACCAGAAGCACGAATGACAACGCGTGTGTAAATATACACACGCGTTGTCACTCGTTTACATTCGCGAGTGGGCAGTGTGAGGGGCGATTTACGGGCACACCGAACAATCCCCAGTGCATCGCCCACTCTTCATGATTCACTTCGGAAAAGCGTGGATTTTTTTTCCTTAACCCGAGCTGGTACCAGCTGTCCTAACAGCCCCATCTTTTTACCTATCCGCACCATTCTCCTCAGCTTATCCTTCATCGTCTACTCTTACACAAACGACATGAAATTCTTATATCTACAGACGGAGCTTAGTGCTATCGCGTACGCCAGCTTGTAAAGGTTAAGGACGTTCATCATGTGTTTGTGCAAGGTCACACGAGCAGGAATGGCAAGGACACGTGAGTGTAGGCAGGAAACGTGTCATCATGTGACTGGATGATGTAGGTGGGGACAACACTGGTAACTAAGGTGGTGCGAACTGGCACACGCGAAAGAAACTAAACATGTGCAAAACGCCAACATAAGGTCCTAAGTGGACGGTACAAGAAAACATACGAACGGCGTCTCACGTGATGGTCGACCACGATGGCGTGATCCAACGCCGGAGAGCCCGCCGTCACTTCGCGATGTCTCGTCGAAGAAGCTGAGCCAAGACACCGTAGCGTGGCCCGCTGCCTCAGGAGCGGCAGGCTGCCGGCCCACAGCTGGGTTATCCTGGCCAGCAGCACCCGTGGTCCACCTCTCGCAGGAGGCCACCCCGCACCGCGGTCACAAGTCAGGCCTTCACCTAGACGTGGTCTCACGCAGATCTCGGAGGCCAACGTGAGCAGGCCACACCTGTGTCTGCTCCACACGGTGTCACTGCAGGAGCCCTTCCGCGTCCGTGCCCCACCAACCAGGGGCGTCGAATCCAGTACTGCCCAGGAACCGTTGCAGGAGCTCGAGGAACACGCGCTGCTAATGCGTCACCTGCGTATTTCGAACGCTCGAGCTCCTCAGCGCGAGGTGCGTGGGTCTTTCTTCTTCTTTATCTCCTTTTAGGGACGAAGCACCTTGAACGCCTAGGGCTCTCGGCGTCTTCTCATGGTAAATCAACCTGTCAAACGATGGTCAAAAAATCAAGCGTATAATAGATAAAACCGGTTCGAAATAAACTAACATGATTTAATTGCATTAATGAGAGAAATATAATAAATCGGGTGCGAAAATTGTTTGGGCCGATCCCGGAGGCATTGCACCCAGACAATGTATGTGTTGTGTTGTCGCATAGAGTTTCTTACTTACACACACATAGTAAGAAACTCTATGGTTGTCGTGTCAGAAGGGATACTAAGGAGCTTCTGCTAACGCGCCCGGGCTCAAATCCGCCTGAGTCTTGGCTAATCCCCAAGTGGGTAGATGCCAAATGTGAAGGAGCGTCATCATCATCTGTCGGCGTCTGAAGTCGTTCTCGTGGCAACGGTAAAGGAGGCCATAAGCTGCGACTGACGTTTCCTGTGGGAAACACCTGCCCACCACTGCATGCTTCGCACCTTCTCAGTTTTCACGTTAGTGCAGCTGTCATGATTTTTTAGTTCCTGCCGCTGGTTGCTAGCCGCCGGAGCTGGGCTCGCCCGCCTGCTTCGGTTCTTCTTCTAACCATTCGTACAAGGTCCTGGAAAAGTCTACTACAAGAGCTCCACACACTCAAGACACACATCTCCAGAACGACCAATCAAGAAAATGTTAAAATTTTAGAGAGAAAAATATCCGGAATGATACATAAAGCTGACACATCTTTGCACCAGGCTGGCATCATAAACTTCCATGAGTCTTCGTTGTGCACATTTCTATTTGGGCCGGATAATAGCAAAGTTTTTCCTTACTTGCAAGCACAGTCTAATGTTGCAATGCTTGGTGAGTTGGAGCATAAATGTGATTGTGTACCCAATTTGAAGTTGTGATTAACCGAAATGTAATATGATTACCTGCAGTGTGGCCAATCCCCTTCGTGGGTACGTGCCAATTATAGAGCCCACAACAGCAACAACAACAACAAATGTTACCTACGTACTCAATATGTTGCGACAAAATGAGCAGTGTGTGTAAAGGGAGCTTAAACGATGCCAGTCTCGCGCGCGAAAAGCACAAATACCACGTTTTCTGTGCGCCTAGTGCAATTGAAAACGAACATTGATCGATTTGACGTCTGGCGGTTTATGTCTCAAAACACCGCTGTGATTATCGGAGACACCGGAGTGGAGGACTCCGTAAATTTCGACCACTTGGGGTTCTCGAATGTGAACACACAGCATACGGGTCACGACATTTCCCCGCCATTGAAATACCGCTTCCGCGATCGCGATTCTATCCCGCGACCTTCGGATCAGCAGCCGCGTGCCGCTAGACCACCATGGCGGGAATAAGAATATTGAAGAAGAGCCCGGCCAGGGTGGTCTAGTGCCTATGGTACTTAGCTGCAGATCCGGGGTTTGTGGGATTGAATCCCAGCCACGGCGGCTGCATTTCGATGGAGGCGAAATGTTAAGGCCCGTATACTGTGCGATGTCAGTGCACATCAAAGAACCCCAAGTGGTCAAAATTTCCGGAGCCCTACACTACGGGGTCTCTCATAATCACAGTTGGTTTGGGACATAAAACCCTAGCCATGAATCAATCGCCAGAAGGGTAAAATAATTTAGCTGTGGCTTAGCTCGGCTATGCCAAAATATACGTAGCGTGAGCAAACGTTCAGCTGGTTATTCGTAGTTTTCCTACTTATTTAGAATTAGCTTGATTATCATGCTTAGTGCTGCTTCAATGACACACAAACGATGTACGCATTATGTGACACATGCATATTTATTTTTGCGATGCTGTAAACTACACCCACAACGATTACCCATTGTCGGGTCGCTTGATTTTCACACGCACTTTAATGGCATGCTTACACTCGACGTCTCTTCCGTGAGCAGCTGCGCTTTGCCTGCCACACTGCTGAGCAATGTAGTTTCGTCTTTTCTTCGTCCATTATATTCGCGCTGCTCTTCTGGCTAAAGCCCCCTAGATTTTTCGAAACGGAAAAAATAACTAGCCACTTCTGGAATATTGTCTTTCCGTGGTCTACCCATGGTAGCCTGCAATGAACTGAATGAGTTGCTCTGCTCTAGCAACCGGCCGATCCACCACTAGAGTCACGGATACTGGGCGCGTTCGCCGTGAGCGCGGCGAACTGCGGTCGGCGTCGGCAGCAGCTGTACACTACGCTCTACTCTACCGTCATTCTTTTGATTGTGGTTCGATTAGGAAAGAACGCTAATTTCTGCACCCATGTCGGGAGCACGGCTAAGCGTCCATGGGGGTAGCGGTAAGGGAGTGAAAGATATTGAAAGGAGAGAAAGGCCGTAGTGGAGGGCTCCGGGAATTTTGCCCACCTGGGGTTATTTAACGTGCACTGACAACGCGCAGTACACGGGCCTCTGTCATTTTCTCCTCCATCGGAAATGCGACCACCGCGGCCGGGATCGAACCCGTGTTTTTTGGGGGGCAGCCGAGTGCCGTAACCACTACACCACCGCGGCGGACTGGGGATGATACACCACCACCTGCGCACATGAGCCGTGCTCCCTTAGCCATGCGCCTCTCCTCCTCTCCACTATGCTATTCTGGATTTCCTCTGGAATGCGCAGACCACCACCTCCAGAGGTGCAGACCGGCGAGGCGCGCGCGGCGATGGCTCCGACGCGCAAGCTTTGCGCTGTATGACGTCACTGCTCCTCGCGCATGCGCAACACGGCTCTCCAAGAGCCAAGCCGAACTGCTCCACCTCGTCCAGCGCAGCTCTCGCTACAAAATCGTCGTTGCGGCTGACGCACTTGTGAGTAGCGTAATATAATAGTCAAATCGCATAGTCCGAAGCCAAGCCTGGAGGCGACGCGACCGCTGCGACACTCGAACGCCTCACGAGGAGTAACATTCGCTACGCGTTCTGCCTCATCTATAAGTGTATACCTGAAATGACCCGCGTTTGGAAACATTCAGTGAGTGTCCGCTGCGCTCCCTGTGCCGATGGGGACCCAGCCGTGGCGCATGTCGAGGCTGAAGCTAGTTCTGCGAATGCACGGTGCTCCGTACAAGAGCGTGTACTGTCCGAGTCCGTCTAAACTCCTGCCTAATTCTGCACAACTTTTCAGAGAAGGCTGCCTGAGCGCCGCCATATCCCCCCGATGGGCTGGCAACATATGCGTGACCCGCCAAAGAAGCACTGCCGAGGGTTTGTGGTACTAATCTTGCCGAGTTGGAAGGTCTTTACTATAAAGCAGCCCACATACATGAAGACAAACGGAACGAAACAAACACAAGCATTTTTACTGCAGTCCACAGCCCAATATGGCGGTGCTCCATGCCTCCTGGAAAAAGGTTTCATACATCACGTGCAGCGCTGTCAAAGCTAGTGCTCGTGTTTGTTTACGCATGTGCTTCCGCGACCACAAATTGGTGCGTTGTTTGGTATTCGTAAACGCATTTATTAGCATTTCACAGCCCTCCTTATGGAGGAATGTAGGGCTATTATGGCCACTGAAAGTATCATCTAGCACCTATACGTATTTCTCGTCTATACATCGCCACCTGGATACACTGGCCGCAGAGCTCGCAGAAGTCCACGTTCTGCTCATCAAGCCGATGCTCGATGCAGGACTCACGCATGCACGAAGCCCATAGTGCCTGAGCAGCTACAAGGCGACACGAGCGGTTCTTGGTCGCCATCATGGCAGATGCGGCACATGGCACTGCTACATCCAGCCTCGATGGAGCATAGTGGTCGCATCGAGAGAGACGTTGTCCAACACTGGGCCATCGTGGGAGTCGCTTACCGCTTCAGGGATTTGCAGCGACTGCACTTCATCGTTCATGGACTGTTCGGCGACGTCATCTCCGCCCTTCAGGATCGAGTCAACCAGTGCAGGATGTTTGTCGATCGCAGTTGGCACTGTGCATCCGAAGAAGGCATAGAGACACGGCATATGGCGAGGGCTTCTGGTCTCTGGGAAGTGCGAAGAGATGAACCATGACCAGGCCACGTGGCTGCTTTTTTTGCGTGCTGGTATGACGCCGTAGCAATCGTGGTGGCAGAGCATCCACGGCGTTTGCACACCAGCACGAAACTGTTCAGCGACGCCATCTCCGCCCGCCAGGATCGAGTCAACCAGTGCAGGCTGTTTGTCGATGGCAGTTGACGTAGTGGACTTATTGAAGCAATAGAGACACGACATGGCGTGCGCTTCTGGTCTCTGGGAACTGCGATGAGATGAACGAAGACAAGGGCACGTGGCTGCTGTCTTCTTAGCGTACTTATAATCTGTCGTAGGTCTCGGGGTGGCAGAGCGTCCACGGTATTTCCACATCAGAACGAAAACAGGATTGGTATGTTTACGCGTCTGCAAGGGAATAAAGCAGCTTTCAAGTCAGGCTCTCATAAATTGCGCGGTGTATCTGGTCTATCACAAAATTGTCATCATCATTAATTCAGGACCCCAAACGTGCGCATGCCCTTCTTTGCAATACCCAATGTGCGGCGTTCGCACGCGCGCTTCTCTTGCGTACATGACCTCAGCCAACTTACTACGATGCCAAAGTGCAGCTGGCGGGCGCACGCGTTCAAGCAGATGAAAAAGATTGCTTTGATTTTTGGGGTTTAAGGCCAGCTCCGGCGATTCTTTCTTGCCAACGGATATTGATGAAATTGACCGGGTACGTTACCCTGCGCACTTACATCATGCCCTGAGAAAATGAGGCTCGAGAGTTTCACATATTCCTTACGAAATAATTTAATTGACTCGAACACCTTACCTTACCAGCCCACGAGTTATAGGATGGATGGATGGATGGATGGATGGATGGATGGATGGATATTAGGAGCGTCCCCTTTATAACGGGGCGGTAGCCGGGCCACCAAGCTCTAGCTTTATTTATTTATCCTCTACAAACATTTCTTTTCCCGAATCACACATATCTTCACAACGAATTTTTCTCCTCGCCTACCTATTTTATCTATTATTGGCCACATTGGGTATGACACCACGAGTGTCCAACGCGCAGCATGCCGGGATGGTGCAGACGCCAGCTCGAAAGCGACGAGAACGCGGACAAGTGCATGATCGTGAGCTAGAGCTCGGCGTTACAAGAAGCTGCTGTGTGGATGGTAACGTGATGTCGGGTGGCAAGTGGTGTTGCGTTGTTCGCTGCAGAAACCACTCTCACAACGCGCAGCAACTAAGGAAAGTTAGTTATCAACTCTTTCCTCGCGACGATGCACTTCGCGAGCGGTGCATCAGTGCTATCCGGCGCGACAATGTGACGCGCTGAGCGTTTGCTCTTCAGCCCCTTCGAGCTTCGCGCTCTCGCGACCGGCATGCCTTGCGCACCCTCCCACTGACTAGACACTTGTGACGTCACTCGAAGGCGCACGCTTGGCTGCCCGGAGGAGTTCCGGTTTCGTTCCTTGCGAGCTCGTAAAGTGTTCCTCGAAGAAACAGCGTTTCCTTATGCAAAGAGCGCCGTTCGGAGAGGAGCAATGCCGAGAGGAGATTAGACAAGGAGAGGAGGGGGAGCAGGATGCGCATGTGCCGTGCGGGTGTGGATGCCGTACGTGGGTTCGATCCCGGCCGCGGAAGTCGCATTTTCGATGGAGGCGAAAATGCCCGAGGCCCGTGTACTGTGCGTTGTCAGTGCACGTTAAAGAACCCCAGGTGGCCTAAATTTCCGGAGCCCTCCACTACAGCCTTTCTCTCCTCTCTATCTCTTTCACTCCCTTTCCCCCTCCCCCACGGACGCTTAGCCGTGCTCCCTACATGGGCTGCAGAAATTAGCGTCCTTTCCTAACCGAACCTCAATCAATCAATCAAGGCGGTTGGATGGAGGGAGGGAGGGAGGGAGGGAGGGAGTGACATAGCCCCGACCATAAGCTGCTTCGCCTCTAAAAACTGGCTGCTCGCGCTGCACAACCGTTCACTAACCACCCCAAATATATAGGCACTGGATCTTAACCTGCGTGCGCGTTAGCTTAATGTAGTCCGGAACTCGCATGATCTACGACGTGGGAGTGCAGGAACCTCATAAATGCCAGGCGCACGAATGCCAACGCGTGTGTAAATATACACGCGCGTTGTCACTCGTTTACATATGCGAGCGGGCAATGTCACGTGTGATTTATATTAACACTGAACAATCTCCAGGGCTTCGCCCGACCGTCACGATTCACTGTGGAGATGAGTTGGTTTTCTTTCCTTAACCCGAGCTTGTACCGGCTCTCCAATCAGCCCCATCTTTTTAGCTATCCGCACCAGTGTGCTCAGCTTATCCATCATCGTCTCCACTTACACAAATGATGTGAGATTCTTCGATCTAAAGACGTTGCTTCGAGCTTTCCCGGACGCCATATTGTAATTGCTAAGGACGTTCATCACATATTTGTGCTAGGTCACACGAGAAGGAATGGCAAGGACATGCGAATGTAGGCAGGAAACGTGTCATTATGTGACTGGATGACGGAGGTGGGGACAACACGGGTGACTAAGGCGGTTAGAACTGGCACAAGCGAAGGAAACTAAACATGTGCACACGGCCAACATAAAGTCTTAAGCGGAACATTCAAGAAAGCATACGAACGGCGTCTCACGTGATGGTCGACCACGACGGCGTGATCCAACACCGGGGAGTGCCCGCAGTCGCGTCGCGATGCCTCGTCGAAGGAGCTGAGCCAAGGCACCGTAGCGTGGCCCGGTGCCTCGGGAGCGGCAGGCGCAGGCCCACGGCTGGGTTACAATGGCCAGCAGCACCCGTGGTACACCTCTCGCAGGAGGCGGCCCCGCTTCGCGGTCTCAAGTCAGGTCTCGCCCTAGACGTGGTCTCGAGCAGATCCAGAAGGCCAACGTGAGCAGGCCACACCTGCGTCTGCTCCACAAGGTGTCACTGCAGGCGCGCTTCGGCGTCCGTACCACGCCAAACAGAGGCGTCGACTGCGGGGCAACCCAGGAACCGTTGCAGGAGCTCGAGGAATACGCGCTGCTTATGCGTCACCTGCGTATTCCGAACGCTCGAGCTCCTCTGCGCGAGGTGCGCGAGTGTTTCTTCTTCTTTGTCTCCTTTTAGGGCCGAAGCACCTTGAACGCCTGGGGCTGTCGGCGTCTTGTCATGGTAAATCAACTTGTCAAACGACGGTCAAAAAAACAACTGTATAATGGATAAAACCGGTTCGAAATAAACTAACATGATTTAATTGCTTTAATAAGAGAAACATAATAAAATCGGGTGCGCAAATTGTTTGGGCCGATCCCGGAGGCATTGCACCCAGACAATGTATGTGTTGTGTTGTCGCATAGAGTTTGTTACACACACATAGTAAGAAACTCTATGGGTTGTCGTGTCAGAAGGGATACTAAGGAGCTTCTGCTAACGCGCCCGGGCTCAAATCCGCCTGAGTCTTGGCTAATCCCCAAGTGGGTAGATGCCAAATGTGAAGGAGCGTCATCATCATCTGTCGGCGTCTGACGCCGTTCTCGTGGTAACGGTATATAAATGAGGCCCATAAGCTGCGACTGACGTTTCCTGTGGGAAACACCTGCCCACCACTGCATGCTTCGCACCTTCCCATGTTTCACGTTAGTGCTTCTGTCATGATTTTTTTAGTTCCTGCCGCTGGTTGCTAGCCGTCAGTGCTTGGCTCGCCCGCCTACTTCGGTTTCTTCTTCTAACAATTCATCCAAACTCCTGGAAAAGTCTACAGAACTCCACGCGCACATGAAGGCACACATCTCCAGAAGAACCAATCAAGAAAATGTTAAAATTTTAGAGAGAAAAATATCCGGAATGATACGTAAAGCTGACACATCTTTCCACCAGGCTAGCATCATGAACTTCCATGAGTTTTCGTTGTGCACATTTCACTTTGGGCCGGATAATAGCAAAGTTTTTCCTTACTTGCAAGCACAGTCTAAGGTTGCAATGCTTGTTTAGTGGGAGTATGAATGTGGTTGTGTACCCAATTTGAAGTTGTGATTAACCAAAATGTAATATGATTACCTGCAGTGTGGCCAATCCCCATCGTGGGTACGTGCCAATCATAGAGCCCACAACAGCAACAACAACAGTCTCCTACCTGCTCAATATGTTGCGACAAAATGAGCAGTGTGTGTAAAGGAAGCTTAAGCGATGCCAGCCTCACGCGCGAATAGCACAAATACCACGTTTTCTGTGCGCCTATAGTGCAATTGAAAACGAACATTGATCGATTTGACGTCTGGTGGTTTATGTCTCAAAACACCGCTGTGATTATCAGAGACAACGGAGTGGAGGACTCCGTAAATTTCGACCACTTGGGGTTCTTGAATGTGAACACACAGCATACGGGCCACGACATTTCCCCGCCGTTGAAATACAGCCTCCGCGATCGCGATTCTATCCCGCGACCTTCGGATCAGCAGCCGCGTGCCGCTAGACCACCATGGCGGGAATAAGAATATTGAAGAGCTCGGCCAGGGTGGTCTAGTGCCTATGGTACTCAGCTGCAGGTCCGAGGTTTGTGGGATCGAATCCCGGCCACGGCGGCTGCATTTCGATGGAGGCGGAATGTTAAGGCCCGTATACTGTGCGATGTTAGTGCACATCAAAGAACCCCAAGTGGTCAAAATTTCCGGAGCCCTACACTACGGGGTCTCTCATAATCACAGTTGGTTTGGGACATAAAACCCTAGACATGAATCAATCGCCAGAAGGGTAAAATAATTTAGCTGTGGCTTAGCTCGGCTATGCCAGAATATACGTAGCGTGAGCAAAGGTTCAGCTGGTTATTCGTAGTTTTCCTACTTATTTAGAATTAGCTTGATTATCATGCTTAGTGCTGCTTCAATGACACACAAACGATGTACGCATTATGTGACACATGCATATTGATTTTTGCGGTGGTGCAAAACTACCCACAACGACTACCCATTGTCGGGTCGCTGGATTTTCATACGCATTTTAATGGCATGCTTACACTCAACGACTTGTCCGTGAGCAGCTGCGCTTTGCCTGCCACGCTGCTGAGCAAAGTAGTTTCGTCTTTTCTTCGTCCATTATATTCGCGCTGCTCTTCTGGCTAATGCCCCCTAGATTTTTCGAAACGAAAAAAATAACTACCCACTTCTGGAATCTTGTCTTTTCGTGGTCTACCCATGGTAGCCTGCAATGAACTGAATCAGTTGCTCTGCTCTAGCAACCGGCCGAGCCACCGCTAGAGTCACGGATACTGGGCGCGTTCGCCATGAGCGCGGCGAAACGCGGTCGGCAGCAGCTGTACACTACGCTCTACTCTACCGTCATTCTTTTGATTGTGGTTCGGTTAGGAAAGGACGCTAATTTCTGCACCCATGTCGGGAGCACGGCTAAGCGTCCGGGGGGGTAGCGGTAAGGGAGTGAAAGATATTGAAAGGAGAGAAAGGCCGTAGTTGAGGGCTCCGGAAATTTTGCCCACCTGGGTTATTTAACGTGAACACACAGCATACGGGCCACGACATTTCCCCGCCGTTGAAATACAGCCTCCGCGATCGCGATTCTATCCCGCGACCTTCGGATCTGCAGCCGCGTACCGCTAGACCACCATGGCGGGAATAAGAATATTGAAGAGCTCGGCCAGGGTGGTCTAGTGCCTATGGTACTCAGCTGCAGGTCCGAGGTTTCTGGGATCGAATCCCGGCCACGGCGGCTGCATTTCGATGGAGGCGGAATGTTAAGGCCCGTATACTGTGCGATGTTAGTGCACATCAAAGAACCCCAAGTGGTCAAAATTTCCGGAGTCCTACACTACGGGGTCTCTCATAATCACAGTTGGTTTTGGGACATAAAACCCTAGACATGAATCAATCACCAGAAGGGTAAAATAATTTAGCTGTGGCTTAGCTCGGCTATGCCAGAATATACGTAGCGTGAGCAAAGGTTCAGCTGGTTATTCGTAGTTTTCCTGCTTATTTAGAATTAGCTTGATTATCATGCTTAGTGCTGCTTCAATGACACACAAACGGTGTACGCATTATGTGACACATGTATATTCATTTTTGCGATGCTGCAAAACTACCCACTACGATTACCCATTGTCGGGTCGCTTGATTTTCACACGCATTTTAATGGCCTGCTTACACTCGACGTCTTGTCCGTGAGCAGCTGCGCTTTGCCTGCCACGCTGCTGAGCAAAGTAGTTTCGTCTTCGTCCATTATATTCGCGCTGCTCTTCTGGCTAAACCCCCCTAGATTTTTCGAAACGGAAAAAATAACTAGCCACTTCTGGAATCTTGTCTTTTCGTGGTCTACCCATGGTAGCCTGCAATGAACTGAATGAGTTGCTCTGCTCTAGCAACCGGTTAAGCCACCGCTAGAGTCACGGATACTGGGCGCGTTCGCCGTGAGCGCGGCGAAACGCGGTCGGCAGCAGCTGTACACTACGCTCTACTCTACCGTCATTCTTTTGATTGTGGTTCGGTTAGGAAAGGACGCTAATTTCTGCACCCATGTCGGGAGCACGGCTAAGCGTCCGGGGGGGTAGCGGTAAGGGAGTGAAAGATATTGAAAGGAGAGAAAGGCCGTAGTTGAGGGCTCCGGAAATTTTGCCCACCTGGGGTTATTTAACGTGCACTGACAACGCGCAGTACACGGGCCTCTGTCATTTTCTCCTCCATCGGAAATGTGACCACCGCGGCCGGGATCGAACCCGCTTTTTTTTTTTTTGGGTGCCCTATTGAGAATGCGCTCGTCGCCCATCACCATAATCCACCATAACCACCATTGGCATGGTGATTTTTGTGGTGGACATGGTGGGTGATATTTTGTGCTTCACTAAATGCACACCGGATTGGCCGAACGCACCCCGCCCTCCTTTGCACCTGCGTCCAGTTACGTCGCGGTTATGGCGACGCAAATAAAGCATCAAATCACAACAGCAAACGAACACTGAAGGTGCCTTCTCGTAATCAGAGAAGACGCCTACCTTGTACATTACTCTCGCTTTTCTGTGCTTTTTTGTCCACAGAATAGTAAGCAACTGTACGGAGGTGCATGAGAGGCCAGGATTGGCTCAGCCAAATAAATGTGCTTTCAGCGAGGCGCATAGCATCAATCACCATGTGACCACCATGTCCACCACAAAAACCATCATGGAGTTGGTGGGTATGGTGGGTTATGGTGATGGGTGGCAGGCGGATTTTCAATAGGGTGGCAGCCGAGTGCCGCAACCACTACACAACCGCGGCGGACTGGGGATGATACACCACCACCTGCACACATGAGCCGTGCTCCCTTAGCCATGCGCCTCTCCTCCTCTCCACTATGCTATTCTGGATTTCCTCTGGAATGCGCAGACCACGACCTCCAGAGGTGCAGACCGGCGAGGCGCGCGCGGCGATGGCTCCGACGCGCAAGCTTTGCGCTGTATGACGTCACTGCTCCTCGCGCATGCGCAGCACGGCTCTCCAAGAGCCAAGAGGAACTGCTCCACCTCGGCCAGCGCAGCTCTCGCTACAAAATCGTCGTTGCGGCTGACGCACTTGTGAGTAGCGTAATATTATAGTCAAATCGCATAGTCCGAAGCCAAGCCTGGAGGCGACGCGACCGCTGCGACACTCGAACGCCTCACGAGGGTAACATTCGCTACGCGTTCTGCCTCATCTACACGTGTATACCTGAAATGACCCGCGTTTGGAAACACTCAATGAGTGTCCGCTGCGCTCCCTGTGCCGATGGGACCCAGCCGTGGCGCATGTCGAGGCTGAAGCTAGTTCTGCGAATGCACGGTGCTCCGTACAAGAGCGTGTACTGTCCGAGTCCGTCTAAACTCCTGCCTAATTCTGCACAACTTTTCAGAGAAGGCTGCCTGAGCGCCGCCATATCCCCCCGATGGGCTGGCAACATATGCGTGACCCGCCAAAGAAGCACTGCCGAGGGTTTGTGGTACTAATCTTGCCGAGTTGGAAGGTCTTTACTATAAAGCAGCCTACATACATGAAGACAAACGGAACGAAACAAACACAAGCATTTTTACTGCAGTGCACAGCCCAATATGGCGGTGCTCCATGCCTCCTGGAAAAAGGTTTCATACATCACGTGCAGCGCTGTCAAAGCTAGTGCTCGTGTTTGTTTACGCAGTGTGCTTCCGCGACCAAAAATTGGTGCGTTGCTTGGTATTCGTAAATGCATTTATTAGCATTTCACAGCCCTCCTTATGGAGGAATGTAGGGCTATTATGGCCACTGAAAGTATCATCTAGCACCTATACGTATTTCTCGTCTATACATCGCCACCTGGATACACTGGCCGCAGAGCTCGCAGAAGTCCACGTTCTGCTCGTTAAGCCGATGCTCGATGCAGGACTCACGCATGCACGAAGCCCATAGTGCCTGAGCAGCTACAAGGCGACACGAGCGGTTCTTGGTCGCCATCATGGCAGATGCGGCACATGGCACTGCTACATCCAGCCTCGATGGAGTATATACCCAGTGGTCGCATCGAGAGAGACGTTGTCCGACGCTGCGCCATCGTGGGAGTCGCTTACCGCTTCAGGGATTTGCAGCGACTGCACTTCATCGTCCATGGACTGTTCGGCGACGTCATCTCCGCCCTTCAGGATCGAGTCAACCAGTGCAGGATGTTTGTCGATCGCAGTTGGCACTGTGCATCCGAAGAAGGCATAGAGACACGGCATATGGCGAGGGCTTCTGGTCTCTGGGAAGTGCGAAGAGATGAACCATGACCAGGCCACGTGGCTGATTTTTTTGCGTGCTCGTATGACGCCGTAGCAATCGTGGTGGCAGAGCATCCACGGCGTTTGCACACTCAGCACGAAACTGTTCAGCGACGCCATCTCCGCCCGCCAGGATCGAGTCAACCAGTGCAGGCTGTTGGTCGATGGCAGTTGACGTAGTGGACTTATTGAAGCAATAGAGACACGACATGGCGAGCGCTTCTGGTCTCTGGGAACTGCGATGAGATGAACGAAGACAAGGGCACGTGGCTGCTGTCTTCTTCGCGTACTTATAATCTGTCGTAGGTCTCGGGGTGGCAGAGCGTCCACGGTATTTGCACATCAGAACGAAAACAGGATTGGTATGTTTACCCGTCTGCAAGGGAAAAAAGCAGCTTTCAAGTCAGGCTCTCATAAATTGCGCGGTGTATCTGGTCTATCACAAAATTGTCATCATCATTAGTTCAGGACCCCAAACGTGCGCATGCCCTTCTTTGCAATACCCAATGTGCGGCGTTCGCACGCGCGCTTCTCTTGCGTACATGACCTCAGCCAACTTACTACGACGCCAAAGTGCAGCTGGCGGGCGCACGCGTTCAAGCAGATGAAATAGATTGCTTTGATTTTTGGGGTTTAAGGCCAGCTCCGGCGATTCTTTCTTGCCAACGGATATTGATGAAATTCACTGGGTACGTTACCCTGCGCACTTACATCATGCCCTGAGAAAATGAGGCTCGAGAGTTTCACATATTCTTTACGAATTAATTTAATTAATTGACTCGAACACCTTACCTTACCAGCCCACGAGTTATAGGATGGATGGATGGATGGATGATGGATGGATGGAATTAGGAGCGTCCCCTTTATAACGGGGCGGTAGCCGGGCCACCAAGCTCTAGCTTTATTTATTTATCCTCTACAAACATTTCTTTTCCCGAATCACACATATCTTTACAACGAATTTTTCTCCTCGCCTACCTATTTTATCTATTATTGGCCACATTGGGTATGACGCCACGAGTGTCCAACGCGCAGCATGCCGGGATGGTGCAGACGCCAGCTCGAAAGCGACGAGAACGCGGACAAGTGCATGATCGTGAGCTAGAGCTTGGCGTTACAAGTAGCTGCTGTGTGGATGGTAACGTGATGTCAGGTGGCAAGTGGTGTTGCGTTGTTCGCTGCAGAAACCACTCTCACAACGCGCAGCAACTAAGGAAAGTTAGCTATCACAACTTTCCTCGCGACGATGCACTTCGCGAGCGGTGCATCAGTGCTATCCGGCGCGACAATTGGACGCGCTGAGCGTTTGCTCTTCAGCGCCTTCGAGCTTCGCGCTGTCGCGACCGGCATGCCTTGCGCACCCTCCCACTGACTAGACACTTGTGACGTCACTCGAAGGCGCACGCTTGGCTGCCCGGAGGAGTTCCGGTTTCGTTCCTTGCGAGCTGGTAAAGCGTTCCTCGAAGAAACAGCGTTTCCTTATGCAAAGAGCGCCGTTCGGAGAGGAGCAATGCCGAGAGGAGATTAGACAAGGAGAGGAGGGGGAGCAGGATGCGCATGTGCCATGCGGGTGTGGATGCCGTACGTGGGTTCGATCCCGGCCGCGGAGGTCGCATTTTCGATGGAGGCGAAAATGCCAGAGGCCCGTGTACTGTGCGTTGTCAGTGCACGTTAAAGAACCCCAGGTGGCCTAAATTTCCGGAGCCCTCCACTACAGCCTTTCTCTCCTCTCTATCTCTTTCACTCCCTTTCCCCCACCCCACGGACGCTTAGCCGTGCTCCCTACATGGGCTGCAGAAATTAGCGTCCTTTCCTAACCGAACCTCAATCAATCAATCAAGGCGGTTGGATGGAGGGAGGGAGGGAGGGAGAGAGTGACATAGCCCCGACCATAAGCTGCTTCGCATCTAAAAACTGGCTGCTCGCGCTGCACAACCGTTCACTAACCACCCCAAATATATAGGCACTGCGTGCGCGTTAACTTAATGTAGTCCGGAACTCGCATGATCTACGACGTGGGAGTGCAGGAACCTCATAAATGCCAGGCGCACGAATGCCAACGCGTGTGTAAATATACACACGCGTTGTCACTCGTTTACATATGCGAGCGGGCAATGTCACGGGTGATTTATATTAACACTGAACAATCTCCAGGGCTTCGCCCGACCGTCACGATTCACTGTGGAGATGCGTGAGTTTTTTTTCCTTAACCCGAGCTTGTACCGGCTCTCCAATCAGCCCCATTTTTTGAGCTATCCGCACCAGTGTCCTCAGCTTATCCATCATCGTCCGCACTTACACAAACGACTTCAGATTCTTCGATCTTTCCCGGACGCCATATTGTAATTGCTAAGGACGTTCATCACATATTTGTGCTAGGTCACACGAGAAGGAATGGCAAGGACATGCGAGTGTAGGCAGGAAACGTATCATCATGTGACTGGATGACGGAGGTGGGGACAACACGGGTGACTAAGGCGGTTAGAACTGGCACAAGCGAAGGAAACTAAACATGTGCACACGGCCAACATAAAGTCTTAAGCGGAACATTCAAGAAAGCATACGAACGGCGTCTCACGTGATGGTCGACCACGACGGCGTGATCCAACACCGGGGAGTGCCCGCAGTCGCGTCGCGATGCCTCGTCGAAGGAGCTGAGCCAAGGCACCGTAGCGTGGCCCGGTGCCTCGGGAGCGGCAGGCGCAGGCCCACGGCTGGGTTACAATGGCCAGCAGCACCCGTGGTCCACCTCTCGCAGGAGGCGGCCCCGCTTCGCGGTCTCAAGTCAGGTCTCGCCCTAGACGTGGTCTCAAGCAGATCTAGGAGGCCAACGTGAGCAGGCCACACCTGCGTCTGCTCCACAAGGTGTCACTGCAGGCGCGCTTCGGCGTCCGTACCACGGCAAACAGAGGCGTCGACTGCGGGGCAACCCAGGAACCGTTGCAGGAGCTCGAGGAACACGCGCTGCTTATGCGTCACCTGCGTATTCCGAACGCTCGAGCTCCTCTGCGCGAGGTGCGCGAGTGTTTCTTCTTCTTTGTCTCCTTTTAGGGCCGAAGCACCTTGAACGCCTGGGGCTGTCGGCGTCTTGTCATGGTAAATCAACTTGTCAAACGATGGTCAAAAAGCAAGTGTATAATGGATAAAACCGGTTCGAAATAAACTAACATGATTCAATTGCATTAATAAGAGAAATGTGGTAAAATCTGTTGCGAAAATGGTTTGGGCCGATCCCGGACGCATTGCACCCAGACAGTGTATGTGTTGGGTTGTCGTGTCAGAGGGATACTAAGGAGCTTCTGCTAACGCGCCCCGGTTCAAATCCGCCTGAGTCTTGGCTGATCCCCCAAGTGGGTAGATGCCAAATGTGAAGGAGCATCATCATCATCTGTCGGCGTCTGACGTCGTTCTCGTGGCAACAATAAAGGAAGCCCATAGGCTGCGAATGACGTTTCCTGTGGGAAACACTTGCGCACCACCGCATGCTTCGCACCTTCCCAGGTTTCAAGTTACTGCAGCTGTCATGATTTCTTTGTTGTTGCCGCTGGTTTCTAGCCTCCAGTGCTTGGCTCGCCCGCCTACTTCGGTTTCTTCTTCTTCTAACAATTCATCCAAAGTCCTGGGAAAATCTACAGGAACTCAACACGCACATGGAGGCCCACATCTCCAGAACGATCAAGCAAAGAATTGTTAAAATTGTTAAAGAGAAAAATATCCGCAATGAGACATAACGCTGGCGCATCTTTCATAATGCCGGCATCAAAAACTTCCATGAATCTTCGTTGTGCTCATTTCAATTTGCGCCAGACGGCAGCAAAGTTTACTCGCAAGCACAGTCTAACGTTGCGATGGTTGTTGAGTGGTAGCATGAACGGGGTGGTGTGCCCATTTTGAAGTTGTGATTAACCAAAATGTAGGGCCTTTGAATATCATTGCCCGCAGAGGGAACAGTCCCCTTCGTGCGTACGTGTCGATTATAGAACCCACAGCAGCAGCAACAACAACAACAACAACAATAACAACAAATGTCACCTACGTACTCATTATCTTCGACAAAATGAGCAGTGTGTCCTATGAAAGCCTAAACGATGCCAGTCTTTCGCGCGAATACCCGAAATTACACGTTTTCTGTGCGCCTTGTGCAATTTAATAAGGACGTTGATTGATTTGACGTGTGGGGTTTAATGTCTCAAAACACCGCTGTGACTATGAGAGACACTGGAGTTGAGGGCTCCAGAAATTTTGACACCTGGAGTTGTTTAACGTGCACTGACAACGCATAGTACAAGCAAGTATTGAGGGACCCTGCTAGTAGGTAACGCGCTACTACAACGGACGGACAGACCCAAACCTTAAGGAGCTTCGCCCCTAAAACCTCGAAGAAAGACTTCGACAGCACAGGAATGACCTCCGAAATTTTATAAGGGATCGCAACCCGACAGCCCAACATTCCCAAGACGGCGACCAACGTATCAATTTTCCTGACACAACGGTCATACCAACCGAAACTAATTATAGGAAACAGTTACTGCTTTCTGAATGAGGACAGAGGCAGGAAACTGTGCAACGCAGGACAATTTCATATATGCGATCAAGCTTGTTGGAAACGAAATTACGAGAACGAACAAAATGTTGCCATACGGCTTCAAAACCAAAGAAAACGGCGTTATCTGCCCGTACTTCGTTCTCACAGTACGTGAGAACCAATCTTCATAGCTGTTCGCTTCTCTTTTTTGTAATTACATACCTTCAGTCTTCGCAGGAAACTATTCTTTTAACCTGAACTTGATTATAAAATTTCTATTACAACATTCTGTATTTTTATTAGTACTCTCCCACATAAATCTCTTTTTCGGTTCATGGCCGATCGCCCAGAGTGGGTTGCGCCAAGGTATCTTAGGACCAACCATCCTACCTACCAAGTATAGAGGCCACAACAACAGCAAGAACAACTACTACTACTTAGTGCGACTTCGTCGCATCAGTTATGTTTAGGAAGAGGATTCTCATCTACGGTCAAGGCGCTCGGTAGGTGGATTGCTTCAAGGAACAGTGCAAAGAATGACAGGACGTGCAGAAAAAGATAGCGTTGATTCCACCGGTGGATTCCCTTCGGACATGTCTTTTTCTTAACGAGAGGAGCGGTGTCTTTGTTTCTGCAGAGCTAGCATGCGGTATATTGCGGTCGTTATTTATACAGTCGCGTAGTGGCGGCAACTCGGGGAGTATTCAGTTGCCTTGTTTGACGGATAGCTGCGCGGCGTGGGAACACGCACGCGTACAGCTTTGCTTTGCCGCAGACGCAGAGTTTTTCCACGACCTAACGGCGGAAGCTAATCGAAAGTTTGGAAAAGGGGATTTTTGTAGAGAAAGCGACGGCTTCGACGACGCATTATCCCGTTCGACCCCACTGCTCCTCTGCGAACTCCACCACCCTCTGTCCTCTGCCTGTGTCGTCGGGCGCCTGCCCACGTGGCGGAAAGAGTAAACAGGATGAACAAACAGGGTAAACAGAGTAAGCTACGCTTGTAGTTCTGTGGAAGAGTACTGCAGGTGGGCCACATTCATTCCATAGATAGATGACCTGACAGCTTCCCTCAAACGGCGCTTTGCAAACCATCGGAAAACATTGTTTACAATTTCTATTGCCAAAGCACGCCTCCAAGGGCAAATTTGAATCTGTGCAGCCAGCCTTCGATTTTTACCTTATGTATATATGACAACAGCGCATATCCTTACACTGAAAGGTGAATTGGAAATCTGGAAAACAAAATGGCAGGCCACGAAAGAGGAGGAACTTCCCCGCTTTGCTACGGACGCTTTAGCTGAATGCAACAAAGCCCTCTTCCCGAACACACTCCTCAAGATGTTGGCGACGCTCTCAATGAGTACAGCTGCTCATTGAGTACAGCTGCTCAAGGAGTACAGCTGCTCAAGAGTACAGCTGCTCTCAATGAGTACAGCTGCTGAAGAGTAAAAACATTTGAGGAACCGGACAGCTGACGAGCGGATTAATGGACCTGGCTCTTATGTCCATTCAGCGGATGCAAGTCAGTGTCGACGAAGTTATCGCGGTGTTTATGGAGAAACCGCGACGCATGAAAATTGCAGCGTGAACCACTCTTTTCGGCCAAGCTGCATGGTCGATATTTTTTTCTTCTTCTTTTGCATTTACTTTTACGAAATTATATAACCATTCGAAATGCCGTTCTTTAAATTTGCTTGCTAAAACGAATGTTAGCGTTCTGCATCTCTTGTCATGAAAGCATCCGTGTTTTGGTTCTTTTTCAATAAAATTGTTTTCCTGAATATGTCTTTTTCGTTGAAGAACTGCTGTCATAAAGTAGCTCGCGTTCGTCTCGCACGCCTGTTGTTGAGACGGAGTGTGAGAAGTTGGGTAAAGAAAGCGTCGGGCAATTGTTCTTTAATTTTCCGCACATCCCTAAGTGAGCGCCTGATTCCTTTGCATTCCTTTTTGTTTTTCACTCCTATTTCCGTCACTGACTCTGGGTGCCCCTTCTTCGTCGAGATTACTTAGCAGGAAAGCATTCTTTCTGGTGCACACGCACTAGCTTTACTGCAGTGTAAAAAACTTACTTTCCATCTCGGATTAACTCGCCTCTTATGCTGCGTTCCAAGCTGTTCTAGTTCTCGTCTAATAAAAAAGCGCCTTCTATAAGGCGCTTTTAGAAGGCGCTATAAAGCGCCTTCGTCTAATAAAAAAGCGCCTTGGCAGTCAGCGGCAAAGCCGGCCAGCATCACTGAATCGTTTGCTTCATTCTTGGCAGATATCTCAAGGACACAGTGACAAGCCTGGGAATTTTGCGTGACTTGTGTCAAGCGCTGACATCACAGACGCTCTTCGACGCATGCGGCTGGTCACGCCCGTTCATGGCTTCGCATCATTGCAACCTGGCCCGCTTGGTGTCGGTCGCTGCGCGCCACTAGCAACGTTATAAAAAGCCTGTGTTCCTGGCTCTGCATTGCAGTCAGCGGCAAAGCCGGCCAGCATCACTGAATCGTTTGCTTCATTCTTGGCAGATATCTCAAGGACACAGTGACAAGCCTTCCGGCCAGCATCACTGAATCGTTTGCTTCATTCTTGGCAGATATCTCAAGGACACAGTGACAAGCCTGGGAATTTTGCGTGACTTGTGTCAAGCGCTGACATCACAGACGCTCTTCGACGCATGCGGCTGGTCACGCCCGTTCATGGCTTCGCATCATTGCAACCTGGCCCGCTTGGTGTCGGTCGCTGCGCGCCACTAGCAACGTATAAAAAGCCTGTGTTCCTGGCTCTGCATTGCAGTCAGCGGCAAAGCCGGCCAGCATCACTGAATCGTTTGCTTCATTCTTGGCAGGTGGGTTATTGAACTTCACCTTGTACTTAGTTTTTTGGTTGTTGCCGCTGACTGCACTGCGATGCCTACTTTGTGTTCATCATGTACCAAGCCCGTCGAAGGCAAATTCCTGGTGTGTTCGAGTTGTAAGGGAAGCTTTCACTTAGGGAAAAACTGTTCCGCGATAACAGACAGTGCTTATATCAAAATGTCTACGGTTAAGCGTGAAACATGGGCGTGTCAGACGTGCAAGTCTGGCATTGGTTCGAGTGACAGCGATGGCTCACTTGGACCCCAGTTTTCTACTGTTAATACCAAATTGGACCAGTTAACTAGCACTGTTGAGATGCTTGTGTCAAAAGTTGAGGAACTGCTCTCTTTCAAGGAAACCTGTGAAAAGATGGCAGACACAGTGACAGAAATTCAAACGTCTATTGACTTCCTGTCGGAAAAATACGATTCCATGCTCTCTACTATGACTTCTAACCAAGCTGAAGTATCTCATCTAAGAACTCAGGTGGAAACTGTTTCCATTACAGTTGCCCGACAAGCTGAAGTCCTTGACAGAGCGACGGTGCAAATAAATGAACTCGAACAGTACGGCAGACGTTGCAACTTTGAAATTCATGGTCTCCCTTCTAAACCAGGTGAAAACCTGAGGTCTTTCATTAGTAACTTAGCTGAACGTCTGAACCTAGCAAACTTTCAAGAAGATGAAATATGCAAGATACATCGTTTGCCGACCCACGATAAGTCTAGCCCAAGCCCGCCCATTCTTGTACAAGTGCAGAATACTTCAGTAAAAGAAAAATGGCTTCGAGCTCGAAAGGGCCTCCGTAATCTTGCCCAGTCGGATCAGTTTCCTCGATTGTTCATTAATGAAAACTTGACACGTATGAACCGAGAGCTGTTTCGATTGGCCCGCTCGAAAGGAAAGGAAAATGGTTATAGCTTTGTGTGGACGAGAGACGGAAAGGTGCTCGCAAGAAAAGCTGAAGGAGCACCTACCATTCGGATCGAAAAACTATCGGACTTGGATAGGCTTGCATAGTCATGGTGAACGTTGAAAGTATCACCTGCACCGACTTTTCGAGTGCAGCCAAATTCTTTTCCGATACCTCATCTGACGGCTTTAAAGTAGCGCACGTCAATATTCGTAGTCTTCGGAAACATTGGGATCAGTTCCGTGCCATCACTTCATCATCTCGCCTAATTTTTGATGCTTTCGTCCTTACGGAAATCAACCTTCCATCCGAACTTGTTGCACAGTTTGCTCTGCCGGGTTACCAAGCCTTTTTCTGCACACGGCCAACAAGAAAAGGAGGAGGCATTGCAGTTTTTATAAGTAACAGATGGGCAGCATCACAGTTATCATTTTCCTTTTCACAAGCCGAAGTGTTAGCGCTGCGATTGAACACGCCCTCTTTTCGGTGATCCTTTTATCGGTGTACCGGCCTCCCAGCTTCAATGCGCGGCTTTTCTTATCCGAACTTGAGTCCACACTATCATCCTTATCGCTAGAAGAGCATGTGTGCATCATAGGTGACGTCAATATTGACCTTTTGCGTCCCACTGTAGGCATCGTTGCTGATTATCTTGACAGCCTTTCGAAATGGGGCTTAGAATGCGGAATAACTCAGGCGACTCGGGAGGAATTTTTGGCTGGCAGGCTTGTCCTGTCATGCATTGACCACGTTTTCGTGCGCGCGCAAAACCTGTTCACAAAAACCGCAATAATACAGATGAAGCTTGCTGACCATTATTTTGTTTGCGGCTCAATCAGCTGTCCACATACGGCGACGATTTCAACCGATGCAAAAGAACTAATTTCGGTGCTTGATCAAAAAAAATTTGATAGACTGGTAGCTCATTATGACTGGAATTCTTTCTTGTCAATAATGTCTCCTGTTGATCTCTATGATAAGCTAGTAGAAGCTCTAATAAGCTTAAAAAAAGTGCTACACGAACAATACATATTAAACAACGCAACTTGGATAATAAATGGATGTCATCACATGTACTCGCGGCAATAAAAGAAAAAGATCTGCTTTGGACACAATGTAAACGTTATCCTAATTGTTCAGACTTGCGAGTGAAATTTAAGCAAAGTAGAAATAAGGTTAATGCCATGATTCGATCGGCTAAACGATTTCATTTCCGAGCTAAATTTAGGGATGCCAGGAACAACAGTAAAAAAACCTGGTCGTTAATTAACACCTTTAGAGGCGTAAACACAGGTGTCAATATTTCGAATATCGTTTTTCCAGGTCTAGCCAATAACGCACAGGACATTGCTGATGAATTTAACAGCTTTTTCTCTCGGACAATTAAAAACGCAAACTCCCAGGTAGGCCCGTGCACATTACGTCACAGTGTCAATGATTCGGCCTATCTGCCTTCAATTTCTAAAGAGGACTTACGATGTATCATCTTCAGTTTAAAGTGTAACAAATCTGCTGGTATCGATGGTATTTCTATAACTGACTTGCGCCGTACCTTTGAATATACTTATGAAGTTCTGCTAGCACTACTAAATCGCATTATTTCTAGTGGGGAAATTCCTATAAATTTGAAAACAGCAATAGTTATACCTCTACACAAAAGCGGTGCGCGTGATAAAATTGAAAATTATCGACCGATATCAATTCTTCCTTCTATAGCACAAATACTAGAAAAACATTTGTTATTAACGATGACAAGCTTTCTCGACAGCCACAACATTTTATCGCCCTGTCAGTATGGTTTTCGGCAGGGGAAAAGCACTCAAACACTCTTGGAAGATTTTTCTGATCAGTTGAATTCTGTGTTCGATAACAACAAGGTTGCTTGTGCGCTCCTTCTTGATTGCAGCAAGGCCTTTGATAGCGTCCATCATACCTTGTTACTGGACAAACTTTACCAATTAGGATTTAGGGGTGCTTTCTGGTGTTTGCTGGCTAATTTCCTACAAGGCAGGCGTCAACTAGTATCCGTTGGGCAATCTCGTAGCGCGTTCCAAGCCATCAATACCGGCGTTCCGCAGGGATCGATTCTTAGTCCGTTATTGTTTAATATTTTTGTAAATGACCTTCCTAGTACGATACCGGTTTCTTTATATCAATATGCCGATGATACAGTGATCTTGACGTCTGCCAACAACTGCTATGAGGCCACTATTCTCCTGCAGTCAGCTGCTACTAAGGCCATGGATTGGTTTCGAGAGAACCTTATTAATATAAATGTGTCGAAAACTAATCTAATCTGCTTTCATAATCCATTGAAGAAAGTAACCCTTGACTATCCTTTCATTTTGCATTGTTCCGATTGTTCATCCTGCTCTTGTAAACCATTGCAGTATTCATCTGTTGTGAAGTACCTCGGCTTGTACATTGATAGCGACCTTTCTTGGAATAGTCATCTCGCCTATGTTTGCAAAAGACTTCGCGCCGTGTCATGTTTGCTATATAATATAAGATACTATATGCCGTTTTCAGTACGAAAGATGATAACACACGCTCTAGGATACAGTATACTGCGTTATGGAATAACCATTTACGGACACTGTGCTGTCCGATGGCACAACAGATTAGATAGTATATTGCGTTCGATCTTAAAAAATATATCTTATGACCTCAACATGAATTCTGAGAGAGACATTTTCAAAATGCTGTTAATGCCGAATTTTAATGATCTTTTAATACAAACGGTTGTCTTAAAACATTTCTGGTCAGAAGAATTCTTGGTTCCTTATGTCCCTTCCCGCTCACTAAGGCCCAAAGTCCGTTATTGGAGACCACGGTGTTCAACAAGGTATGGAACTAGGACACGAGCACACTATGTTCCAACTTATTTCAATGTACTGCCCCCCAGCATTTTTCGCGTAAAAACAAAATACAAATTAAAGAAACTGCTAAGGCGTATTTGTCTATATGTGTAATGTGCATCTGGTGTTCTTTTATATATGCACTCATTTGCAAGGACATTTCTCAGCAATTATTTAGTGTGGCACTTTGCTTGTGAAACATCGCTGTCTTTCTGCTGTTTGTTTCACTTTCAATTTTTGTAACTAATGTATAATGAGGATGACTACCGTTTATATGCCCTGTTGCTTCTAATCTAATGTGCACGTTATTATGTTATATCACTTCTCTTGTGTCATTAACTACAATCATGTAACGCTTTCGGTTTTGTTTTCTGTCTGCCAGGCTCTGCCGCTCAAGCCTCCAAGTGGCTTTGGCAGGCCTAGCCATATTTACTGCTTTATTTGAAGAAATAAAAGGTATTATTATTATTATTATTATTATTATTATTATTATTATATTCCCGGCAACTTTTCTTTCTGCCAAGGAAAGGCTTTTTCGCGAACAATTAGGTCTTGCCCTTCGCCCCCCCCCCCCCCCCCACTCTGAAAAAATCCTGGCTACGTGGCTGAACCTTTCCGTTCCAATAAAGAAAGCAGTTGCCTTCGGCACCTTAAACATTGGTTGTCGGCCCCTACAAAATATTGTAAGGAACTCCGGCTTGTTCAGACGTAGAAGGGTAGTGCAAGGATTTGTCCAGCCTTTGTGCTTGCGGCTCCAAACATTCTGTGTTCGCTTGTTCCTTCGACTCAGCACACTCCCGCCAACTAAGATATCCAGTCGATTCCTACGTTAATTTTGATGTGTCTGCCCTATATCGCGCCTCCGCGTGCTCCGACAAAATATGGCGAAGCTACTGGATGTGTCACCCCCCCCCCCACACACACACACACACACACACACTGTACACTGTAGCGTGCATCAAGGCACCCTGGCACAGCCGCAGCACGCGCGCCATCGTCCGTGCACGGGCTCTTCGATGGAACGGAGGAGGAGGAGCGCGCATGCGCAGTCGCCAGTGACGTCACGACATCCGGGGAAGAGAGAAGGAGGAGGTGTTGCGTGAACTGTGGCGTCGGCGGTTGCTAGGCTACGGCGAGGCGAGGTTTTTCGTGGAGTCGGGACGTTTTTCTGCCGTGACTAACAGCTTCGCTGTTAAAGGAATTCTTTTTTTCTTTAAGGTTCTGGTTTTCTAAGGTGCAGGTGCACTGTTTAGTATTCATTTCTAGTTCTGTTTCAACGCGCGTCCGTTTCCTCAGGTTAGTTTTTCTCACTCTTCTCTACTCCCCATCTGTATGTTGCTTTGTTTCACAGTAAGGTCCATTTGAAAGAAGAGCCTCGGCATTATGGAAGCTCGCTTCCGCAATAGCACGGTTGAGAGATCCCTAAATCTTGATTCACGTAACTGACTCCTGTACGCATTGGCATGACTTCCCTGTGCCGCTTGACGATGTTGTGAAGGCCATCGGTGTACAGCTATATAGGTGGTTCAAGGCGCTCTATTTTCGCTTGTGTTTCTTAATGTCTAGGCTAGTACTTGGCAGCAAAAACATTCAAGCAAACACTTTAGGAGATGATTATCTTTTCTACGTGTCTCGTTTTTTTTTTCATTCACTCAGGATCTATTGCGTGCAGACGAGTTCTACTTGCCGATAGGACGCTCTCCTATGAAGGGGAAACAATGACCGGCATAACAAAGCTCCAAATTCATCTTGCTTGCTTAAAACATACGGTGATTTAATAAAAATCTTCTGTATTTTTCACAAA
Organism: Hyalomma asiaticum; assembly: GCA_013339685.2. NCBI lineage: Eukaryota > Metazoa > Arthropoda > Arachnida > Ixodida > Ixodidae > Hyalomma > Hyalomma asiaticum. Next base: position 26,688,569 of record CM023490.1, on the reverse strand, counting down.
ACCACCTCAGTGCTGAATTTGCGACTAAACATCTGCTAAAGCTTAACTGCTTACCTTTTTGCAAATTTATCACCAGCTGTGCGGGCAGTTTCGCACTATATCCATCCGGAATTATTTTTTTTCCTTACAGTAAATGTTGCTGGCATTTAGTTACTTGAATACATAGAGTTTCGGCAAAAGTTATTTTTCTCTTAAGAAAACTGAATATGTAACAAATATTGGAATTTATGCCCGCACAAAAAACTCACGGGGACGTAAAGGTCGCTAAAATCTTTTGCCGTGGAAAGTCTACCTTCATGCTCAAAAGATAATCCTTTCCTCACTTTATTTCAGAAGAGTAAATCTTTTGGCAATGCGTTCTGCGACCCCAGAGTTTCTTTTAAAAGAAAGAAGTTTACAAGTTCCTAGCGGTGAGAAATTCTTTCTTCGCACAAATGCTTTAAAGGGGACCTTTTGCGCTAAGTTGGTGAGCTCACATTCAAGAACGCGAGAGTGGGTAGTTTGAGATCACAGTGTAACACGGGGTCTCTCACACGGGAAACTTAATGTCATCCACAACTAATTACGTTTGTCCTTAATATCATTTGTTCCGTGTCACGCGGGAAAATTAATGACGTTCGATGCAAACATTTCCCCATCAGACGAGCTCACGGAACTCGTTCGCATTCGTTTTGGGCCAGGACGCGTAGCCTCGGCGCCAGGAACGTCTTACCAGCGATCCCTTATTTTCTCATCTTCATCAACGTATCGTAATTAAAAACAGTTTTATTCTTACACACGCTAACTGAATTCTAGTTTGGTGGCGAAATAAACTGCGTAAACACGCTTCGACGCGAAAATTACTCTCCAACTGCAGTGGCTCCCGGGACGCCGTCGAACGCAGCCGGTAAAGACCCTTGCCGACGCGTTACACCGCTGACACAGTCTGCCGTTACACCGCGATGCAGTCTGCCGCAAGGGGTGTTACCCCTTGTTTTAGGGGCGAAGCTCCTCTTAGTCTAACCTTGTCCTGCGTCAGGCGTAACCGGCGTGCCGGGAGGCACGCGCTCGCCCTCGGCGCGTGCCTCTCTCTCTCTCTCTCTCTCTCCCGGCGCGTGCCTCTCTCTCTCTCACTCTTCCATCTGCTCTCTTGTGAGAGAGAGAGAGAGAGCGAAAGGCGCGCGTTGACTATGGAAACGCTCTTTCTTAGATGAACGCTCTACCAGCTCGCAAAGAAGGAGAACTCGCCCTCACCCGCGAGAGACAACATTGGCGCAGGCAGCGTCTCCTAGCGAGTTTCTTGATTGAGAAATACCGACTGCTCGCTTTGGAGAACCGTTCACCGGCCACCCATACGTATGTATAGGCACTGGATCTTGACTTGCAATGAAGTGCCGGTGGGAGATTTCACTTGTGCGTAGTTGAACCATAAGGATTCGTAGCGTGCGCGTTAACTAAATTAATCCGGAACTCGGCACGATCTACGATGAACCTCCCGAGCTTCGCCCACTCATCATCATTCACTCCGTGTATATGCTGTAATTTTTAATTTCATCGCTCCATCTAACCTTTTTGTAACACCGTGGGTAACACCACTACACCGCCCCACCCCCAAAAAAAGTTTTACGCATCTCCATGAAGTGAACCATTACGAGTGGGCAAAGCACTGGGGATCGTTCGGTGTTACCGTAAATCGCCCGTGACATTGCCCACTCATGCATGTAAATGAATGACAACATGTGCGTATATTTGCACACGCGTTGTCGTTTATTCTCCTGGTCTTTATGAGGTTCCTGCGCTCCCACGTCGTACATCGTGCCCAGTTCCGGATTACTTTTAGTTAATGCGCACGCTGCGAATCCTTATGGTTCAACTACGCACGAGAGAAATCTCCCACTGGCACTAGATAGCAGGTCAAGATCCAGTGCCTCTATATATGGGGTGGCCGGTGATCGGTTGTGCAGCAGGAGCAGTCGAATTTTTTCAATCAAGAAACTCGCTAGCAGACGCTGCCTGCGTCAGCGTTGTCTCTCGCGGGCGAGGGCGCGTTCTCGTTCCTAGCCAGCTTGGGCCAGCTGTTGCGCATGCGCAGTTGGGGTGTGGACGGCGCAGGGACGGAAAAAGGCTTGACCATAAGCTGCTTCGCATCTAAAAAAAATGAAAATCCTGCAGATCCTACGCACTCTGGGTATTAGTGTCATGCGAAGCAGTCGGCGAGGAAACTGCTCATCGGAAATCCTGCGGCACTCAGAGAACTGTTGCGAACAGGATGAATGTTGTTGTGCAGAGAGCATGAGTAGGTGCATGCCTAACACGTGGGCCAACCAGGAAGCTCAAAAGTACCGTGGCGACTGAATGGTTGGCCATGGTGCGCGGTATGCCACTGACGTTAGTGCAGAGCACAGAGTCCTGTTTTCTCGAAGAGAAATGCAGTCTACTGGGCGCTGATATGCTTTTCATGAGCGTCGTTGGGTAAACGATTCCTGAAGCCGTGTTCAGACTACGTGCGCAACGTACATACATATCGTAGGCACTGATCGTAAGCGTAAGCGCAGGCAACGTAATAAGCTTGTTCAGAGATTGCTGCATTTAGCGCAAATTACGTAATGTTAGGGGCGTAAATGTTGGCGTGCCCGCGACTTTTACGACAAATGCTGATGCGGCCGTTACGGCAGGACCAATAGCGAAAGCAGTTCCGCTGTCTGCTTACGGGGCTTCCGGCCTCCCCAGATTCCGCGTCGTGCTCGTCTCGACATGCTGCAGCGCGCCTGTCGAACTGGCTCGCCTTTGTGCGTTGCTTTGTGTGCCCGCGTCATGTCGAGTGTGGAAAAGCCTGCGTTCTGCAGCGATGAGTTGCTCATCGACACATTGCTCTACGACGTGTCCGTCTGCGTCGGTTAACTGCATACAGGATGGCCCCGCCACGGTGGTCTAGTGGTCATGGCACTCGGCTGCTGATCCGAAGGTCGCGGGATCGAATCCCGGCCGCGGCGACTGCATTTCGATGGAGGCGAAATGTTGAGGCCCGTGTGCCGTGCGATGTCAGTGCACGTTAAAGAACCATAGGTGGTCGAAATTTCCGGAGACCTCCACTACGGCGTCTCTCATAATCAGAGCTGGTTTTGTGACGTTAAACCCCACAAAACAACAACAAACAACATCTGCTGGTGTGTTAGGTTTAGTTACTATATTTACCGCTTGGGAAAGATCCTCATAGCCTAGTGGAATGTTGCTTGCTTGGCACCTGAGGGGCCCGGATACGATACCCGCCGCTGGCGTGTACACCAGAATACACCACACTAGTCTGGTGGGTACGCCACAACGTATCACACCAGGCTGGTGTACACACCAGAATACACCACCCCATGCTGGCGTTTACACCAGAAAACACCAGTGTATTCTGGTGTTAACGCCAACATACACCACAACACACGAAACCCACTGGTGGTATTTTCAACTGGGCAACCAATTGGTAAGTTGCGTTCGGAGATTACAGCGCGTTCGTGGGTGTCTGTGTAATGTCTACACTAGAATCCTAGCTACGACAAACGGTATGGCTTGGTTGCTTTTGAACTCCGCGTTCAAATGGTATGCCAAACGTATATTTCAGTTGGTCCTTGATTGACCTAACCTGCATAATATTCAAGCAACTGTGGCGCATACCCGGATGACATGGGCCGAGCCACACGTGTCTGCAGTATCGTCAATCGTGACGTTCACGACGATTTATTGATTGATTTGTGAGGTTTAACGTCCCGAAACCAGCTCTGATTATGAGAGACGCCGTAGTGGAGGTCTCCGGAAGTTTAGACCGCCTGGGGTTCTTTAACGTGCACTGACATCGCACAGCACATGGGCCTCAGCATTTCGCCTCCATCGAAATGCGGCCGCTGCGGCCGGGATTCAATCCCGCGACCCTCGGATCAGCAGCCGAGTACCATAGCCACTGTGCCACCGTGGCAGGAGGTGTTAGAGATGTGAAAATCAACCATTTATGTTCGTCATGCATTCGTACCCTACCATTCAAATTTTTGTGTATACCAGGTGAATGAATCGACCAATATAGCACCGGGAAGTAGGCGGCTTAGATAGATAGATAGATAGATAGATAGATAGATAGATAGATAGATAGATAGATAGATAGATAGATAGATAGATAGATAGATAGATAGATAGATAGATAGATAGATAGATAGATAGATAGATAGATAGATAGATAGATAGATAGATAGAAGGGTGGATGGATGGATGGATGGATGGATGGATGGACGGACGGACTGAGAAATGTGCAGGAAAATGCTCAGGAATGATCAACCCGATGGCACTTGGTTATGAAGGGGATTTTGTAAAACGTAGCTTACAGGAGTCCAAAAACTTACAGGAATTACAGGAAACTTACAGGAATCCAAAAAAAAAATATGTTCCACCTAATTTGAGGTACTCGTCATATAATTTCGATGGCGATGTCGAAACAGAACACACCGGACGCGCATAAAGAGTGGCTCTTCTGTTATGTTGCACAGGCACATCCATCGACGTAGCGTTCGAGCATGAGAACTGCAGCTGTCTCATTTTCATAGCACTCTAAAAAATACGTATGCTGCACGAAAAACATCCTGCATGCGCCTACATACGTGTCCTATAACACCTGCCCAACTTCGTATCAGAGGGTAGTGGCCACTCGTTTTAGCAAATTTTATGCGGCAGCGTACCATAATAGCGCTCTCTAAAAACGTTCGTTCACGTCAATTCTTGTCGAAAACAAAACGTATACAGACGAACTTTCCTGGGTAGTGCGTAGTCTTTGATGCATCCGCTTCTCCGAATGAGAGAAATACGGTCGGTCCTTGCAACAGAAGTCTCTACAACTTATGCATGATTACTACCGCTTCGAATGACAAAATGAGATCTCGTCATGAAATTTCGTTTAAATGGGAAAGGCGCTACATTGCTTTCTGAGCAACGGCTTTTGACACACCCGAGTACAATATATGGCTCAGTGCTCTGATTACACTGCGCAAATCAAGCAAAGGTATGGTTTGAAAAGAGAATAGTACTGCTTGTGATGAATACAAGCTGTGAAGCAATCAGAGCGTGTCAAAATTGGAGGCGTTAGGTCCAACTCGTGGCCTGCATGTCGAGCATGACGTCAGCGTGCTTTTTTCAGCCTGCCATCAAGCACGCTCTTCTATCTCCCCTGGCGGGCCGGATCCAGCCTTGTCACTCGTGGGCGTGGTGTGAACACGTGACATTATTCGAAAGTGTCATTGTCCTCTGTATAATGGGGTGAAATGTGCGGGAGTTTTCGACTCGCTGTTAACAATTAGTGGCATCAGTATTTCCCACGAGTGGAGACGGTTATGAAACTCTTTGAGGTAGTGGAATTGCGTTATGATCTGCTCAGTCTATCGAGCAATTTTGATACGACCTTTTCACTGACGGAGGAGTAGCGAATAATATTTATTATTCGACAGTTTGGCGAGCTCGCTGCCCACTAGCTGTACATAAGGAGTTTACGGCAGTATTAAAGGGAAACTCCGGCGGTTGTTGTTTTTTTTTTTTTTTACCGTAGCCTCATGTCACTGTTTTCCAATGGCACTGATGGTCCTGTACCAGGCAGGGCGGTTCAGTTTCCCCAGAAACTCAACAATAGTTTTTAATAACCGATTGAACGATGCGTTCAAACTGAAGTCGAAACAGGTAGATGCTTCTTGCAACCTATGTGGTGACGTCACAAGGTAGTCGTCACCAAAACTATGGAGCTAGCCCCAGAAAAATGAAAGCAGCGATCTCATCCGATGATATACTGAGTTATTCTAGCTTTTCTGAATTTGACAGCGACGACTTGAGCGCTGGGATTATCACCGTTCGGCTCTTGAACACTCGCCTGCTCAGGCAGGCAGCGTTGGAGGCATGGAGGTGGCTGGAGGTAATGACGTCAAAAACACAGGGTGGCCCGTGTGATCTGCTAAAAGGCTTTTAAATTCGTTTTCAGGAACACTATATGACTTGCAGCTGCCTGGCTTGGCATATGTTATTACAGTGACGACGAAAACATATCTTGAAAATTTCACTGAGATCCGTGGACACTGAAAAATCGCGGGAGCTGCCCATTAAGTGCGATGACTTGGGTAGTGCTACATTCTCAATTGGGACACAATTAATTCGCGCAAAAACACGCGCACTAACCACATGCTATGCGCCATCTTGTCTTTTCTCGTTGTGTTCTTGAGCCACTTAGTTATTTCCCAGTCCGGCGTGTTCAGGCCAGCACAGGCACATTAAGTACAATGAAATCTCCCTTTGTTCAACTCCAAGGGAACTAGTGAAATGGTTCACTTAGATGATAGTTGACTAAAGTAAATGCTTACTGGGGTACCGGGCGTTTCGGGAAATGTGTCCGAAAGTCTTCAAAATGCAGACAAGCAGAGATATCTGAATCTGGTCACTGTTTTGCGAAACTGCTTTATTTTTCATGCTGTCACACACCACTGTAGAATGTGTAGGAACAGGAATTTGAGCAGTAATTAAATAAATTAAACCAATTAACCTTTAAACCAAGGCAAGTAGACGCTCTTACCTAATAGGGAATATTCAAAACATAGAGCGCCATCTGTCGACACCCCCGCAAGCGCGATTCACCATGTTCTTCAGGGCGCCGGAAACCGAAACATGTGGTAGCTCAGCCTGTATCGGCTCCTACCTGCTGCTTTTTTTTTTTAACACGAAGGTGTTTTATATGCCGGGGTGCAACACCAAATCAGTGACGTGCTTCTGTAACGGAAGTGGGAAAGTTCTACCCAGTCGGACTTGAACCCACCTTCACCCGGGATTTGACAACAGGAGCTGGAAGCTCTACCGATGCACCACCGCAGCACTGCTCATATAGGGAACAGATGGGCCTCACATGTTCACTCTAGCGCTTTAGAAGTTGCAGTTAATTGTCGCCCGGTTAAAGTAAAAGTGTTTAATACAGTAAACTATAGGGTCTAACGAGCAAAACTTACCCTTACATTAACATCGCCTCCTTTGTACTGAACTCATGGTTCGCTAAGGTTCGCTGCAGTTGTACCGCCATCTAGGAACGGTAGATAGTGCAGATTGCCATGCTAATTCGCACAGGTCAGCGCGTCGGTAGTCTTCGCGCCTTGACCGCCGCGGAAGTTAGGGGCGTGGCGGCGTCGTGACGGCGCGTTCCTCGGGCGAAGTAAGAACGCGGCCGCTGCAAAATTTGTCTTGCGTGACCAGGCGTGTTGAGTTGCGACGAGCACTGCTCCAGGAAAGCAAGGACGACCGTCGAGAAGCAAATGATTGGCCTTTCACAGCAACGGGCTGTGCGTTCACAGAACGATCCGCTGACAACCCGTTCGGTTTCGCTTGCAAGGTGTCACCGTTTGCGGACGCTCGTTGTTTATGGCAGGTCAGCGCAGAGACCTGGCGCGTCCAATTCAGCGTTTCCGGAGCAATGCGATTCGTTCGAGAACTTTAGCTCGTCTACAACTGTCGAGTATCCCTGTGCCGTGTCGAGGTGCCGCTGATGTCTGCATGTACTGTGTTCGCATGTTCATAGTACCCAAGCCATGTCACGCCCCTCCATTCGCGAGACTGCCGCTTATGCCTTCCACAACTTCGTGAAGAATTGTTTCACTTTCGTGTTATATCGATTCCTATGATAGAGTGATCAATCACGTTTTTCTTTTACTACTGCTAACATACGCATAACACACGCAATCCGCTAGTCAGCTCCCAGTGGCTTGGTCTGGTGAAAGTTATCTTAAATGGTTCGACAAACCTGCGCAACGTTCATTAGCAGCTGCGCACAACGCATCACGAGGTGAGTGTTGTTTTACCCTCTCCTGAAGTCTCACAGAGCTTGCAGCTGCAGCCAGGGAACTATATTCGTCAGGGTGAATGCGCCGTCATAACAATTGGCATTGGTCACCGACCGGACGTCCCTCAAAATTTTCGTATAAATATGGATATCCGCAAGCGAGGCAACACGCCGTGCGGTTCGTATCCTCCCGCGTTGAGTCTCTTGCGCGCAACACCATCCTGCGCCGAACACCTTCGACACCATGATCGGGGCAGCACCGAAGCGCGTCGCTCTCGTGCTCCTGGCGATGGCGATATGCAAGTCTACGTCAGCCCCCACCTCGGGAAAGGAGCTTTCCGATGCACGCCGAGGTAAAGCGTCGGCCGTTTTGTACAGTTGACTTCTATGATGTTAAAATGACAACAGCTCAGCAGGTTCCAATCTATTATATAGTTGACCGCTGCTCACTGTGTTCAAAAGGAATCACGGGAGATGAGTCGTTCGCACTTCCCTCATTCCTGTCAAAGCATTCGGGGAGAGAGACTTTATTAGGACGAAGAGTATATTCCTGTCAGCGCCAATATAACCAGAGGCATGCTACTCTGTGTAGGCGGGAGGGGGGGTGGGGGGGGACTGGTACTGGAAGATATTGGAGGAGAGTGAAAAATAAGTGAGTAAATTCAAGTATGAAATACGCCTTTAACCAGATCCTCATAATTACAAGTGACAATACAGGTGAATCTTGGCTTTTATATGTACGAAGGGGTGTATCTTTCAGGTTTTTCGATTAGGCCGATTCGCGACAGGTATTTGAACAATCTAAAATCCACCACTGCTTTGACGAGCCGTGCATGGACCGTAATGTGCTGTGTAAAGTTAATGGATCCTGGATTTGTTGCACCAAAAGCAAATAGTCTCTCATCTTGTTTACGTGGGGCGTTCAAGTAATACGCGCTACACTTCCTCTAAGCTGAGTTAATTATTGTAATTAACAGCTGGGGTTTGTATGCGCCGAAAACCACGATGTGGTCAGGAGACGCGCCGTAGAGGAGGACTCCGGTAATTTTGACTACGTGGGAGTTCTTCAACGCGAACTGAAGACACACAGTGCACAGACCTCAAGCGTTTTCGCCTCCTTTGAGAATGCGACTGCCGCGGCCGGGATCCGAACCCGCGACCTTCGGGTCGGCAGCCTGTATGCTGCCACGGTTATCACAGTATATATGGATTGGTGGTACGCCCTATGAAGTACGGATAATTGTTCGTGCCTGATCGTGCGTGACTCTTGGCACCAAAGATTGCGATCGTTAGTATATTTGTCCTGTGCTTGTTCCACCGTTCTACATGCCTGCTTTAACTGTGCTTGAGAAGGCAGTTGCCGTCCTAACGAAGACAAGTCCACTTGTCAGGCATCAGAGACATCCCCGGTTCTCTATCATTTTTAACGACCTGCTCATGAATTCAAGCCTCCATCTTCCCGTGGGCTTCTGTTCTAGTTTGAACTGCAGTATTATAACTTGTTCTCATTAGTTTCACTTAAGATAACTGCTATAATCGTAGTCATTGCAACTGCAGTCCGAATCATGCACTTCGTGTGACGTATTTCGCCTTCTTTCTCAATACACTGACAATGACCCTCACGCAGCCGCTCTGGCAATGGAAGGTGACTATTTCGAAGGAGACATCATCACGGACGAGTACCCCGAAATCGGCGTGAGTCCTTCTCTTTCCCACACGCCTGCAAGCGCTTGCATTTATTATTTAGCAAGCATTAGTAATTTGGTGCACCACCAACAGCTTGACAAGGAGAGAAAATAATGAACGTTGCAGATACGTTATAAGAAAAAGTTGGGGGACGCTTAAACTTCTCCTTAAAGAGCGCAACACTATAGCGCCATATAGCACGGCTCAGCGCCATCCCACCCCACCCCATGAACACTGAGCCGTGCTCCCGCAAGGGCTGCAGAAAATAAGGTCTTTTTACTTAACCGAACCACAATCATCATCGCGCACGCTGCTACACTTGTTCTTATTAACAGCGGACCTGTTCAGCACAAGGGAAAAGCGGGCCCGCTCTTGCCCTTGACCCACGGTGCTACGTAATTGTTATTCATCATAATAGTTATCATCATCAGCCGGTCTCTGCACACTGCAGGGCAAAGTGTTCTGCCGTAGATCTCCAATTATCCCGGTCCTGTGCTAACTGCGACCAATTAATGCCCGCAAACTTCCTTATCTCATCCGCCCACCTAACTTTCTGCTGCCCCCTGCCACGCTTGCCTTCTCTAGAGATCCACTCGGCTACCCTTAATGAAGAACGGTTGTCATCGCATTACAAGCCCCGCCCACGTCCATTTCTTAATTTCTGTTAGTATGTCCTTAACACGCCGTTTGTTCCCTAACCCACTCCGTTCTCTTCTTGTCCCTTAAGGTGACACTTTCCGTGACATTTCTCGCTGCGCTGTCGTCAATTTAAACTGAATCCTTTTAGTAACCCTCAAAGTTTCTGCCCTCAGGTAAGTACCTGTAAGACGCAGCTGACAGCCATTATGTGATGGAAGAGAAAGAAAGAAAGAAAGAAAGAAAGAAAGAAAGAAAGAAAGAAAGAAAGAAAGAGAGAGAGAAAGAAAGAAAGAAAGAAAGAAAGAAAGAAAGAAAGAAAGAAAGAAAGAAAGAAAGAAAGAAAGAAAGACTGAGGTTGCACAGAAAGGAAAAGCGGACCTCAGTTTACCCTCAACCCGCTACCAATTAACATGCTTGCCCGTCAGTCACCTTCTACATTATAGCTGTTGTGATAACATGGCGGTGATAGCGAACTTGACACCGTTGCCCCAGCTAGGCTGTTTTTTTTTTTCTGATCTCACAGGTGTGGAACTGGCTTTACTTCCTATCTCAATGGTTACATGGTCTATCCGTATTTTCGGGGGGTTGTATGCTGGTTTTATCGACCAGGCCGCCGACAGGAAGGGGTAGGGAATTTTCCGTTGCATGTAAAGCGCAACGCGTTGAACCACTCGATCTACGCAGCGCGTGGCAACATCTAACAAGTCAATGCTGTGGCCTGGTGGAGTCGTACCTTACGCCACGGATACGACACTTGGTGAGTGAGTTCAGTCTTCCCATACTCATGTTCAAGTTCTTGTGGGGTTCGGAATGCACGAGTAGTAAAGTTGTTCTTGGTTGCCTTTTATTCTTTTTTTTTTTTTGCTCGATAGTTATACGTGCATTTTTTATTATATTTGTGTTCTACTTGTTCTACTTTTTTTAGTGCTAAATACCAGTCAAACTGTATAGCATTGATCTTTCTGTGTCCTTTCGTTTATTGTATTTATTTTGATCTAGCTATGTAAACAAGAGTAGTGTTTGATTTTCATGTAGGCTTTTGTGTTCGTAAATGTCTTTCTGCTGCTGCTGCTGTATGGGTGGCACGGCCCCGTCAGGCAATGTTTGCCTTTAGCCGTGTCTCCTTGGACAATTTCAGCGATTATTCTTAAGAAAGAAAGAAAGAAAGAAAGAAAGAAAGAAAGAAAGAAAGAGAAAAGAAAGAAAGAAAGAAAGAAAGAAAGAAAGAAAGAAAGAAAGAAAGAAAGAAAGAAAGAAAGACTAAAGCAGTACTGACTAAAGCAGTACTAAAGCAGTACTGAAGTCACTAAAGCAGTACTGACACGAATTTTTTACATTCTCGTATTATTGTTGTAAATGAAGGCACTGGCGTGGAGAGCCCCAATAAGAGTATCATGTTGCCTCGCCAGGCAATGAATATATTTTTAATACGAGTTCCTTAAAAGCCCACTTTCGGTTTCGATTACGACGGGGCGGTTTTCCAGTGACGTATCAACATAGTCGGACGTACGTCTAAGCCACGTAGGGACAGTAATCCGTGATAGCGTCGCTGCAACTCTGTCGTCTGTGGTCAATTACACGTGGGGCACGCAAACAACGACAATTCTTGTGGTGACATGTATATTGGCCAAACAGGCAGGTGTTTGAATATAAGATTGGCTGAGCACAAACGCTCTCTGAAAGGGAATGAATACTCGCACATGGCTAGGCACTGTACAAACCATGATTGCACCCCTATTTTTACTGATACAAAAAGTCTGTTCAAACACAGGGATCAGGCAGTCGGAGAAATTGTTGAAGCTTTTCACATCAGCAAAAACGGTTCCCGCTGCGTCAGCATGCCATCGATAGCCCTGCATGACAGGGAAATTTCATTTTTGAATCAGTTCATCACGTAGCTTATGTTGTTTTGGTTCTAACGAGGTTATTCATATTCTGTTGCACACTTTTCCATCTGCGTCATGGGATCACGTGGGTGTGGTCAGTGCTGTTAAATATGTGTGTGTTCCTAAATAAAAGTTAGTTGTGAGACAGCGCTGTGGTTTGTGTCCCTTCCTTCTTTCTGTCCTCGTGTTTCGCGCTGACCATCAATATGCCTAATCAGTTCCAACTCGCCCACATGACCATCCTTCTACAACGACAATTTCACAGTCGTCCAGCGACTCTGAAAGCGATTTCGTGTCCATTGCGCTGCGGCTGTGTCCATTGCGCTGCCGCTGGCTTGCAGTGCTGGGCGACGAAAACTCCAAAACCAAACTAAGATATTTTGTACACGCTTCGTGGCTTCCGTGTGCACAGGGCGTTAACAATACATCGCTAGAAAACGAAAGATGTATATTTTGCGCTGCCGCAAAATCGTGTCAGTACACCTTTAAGCATGCTCGTGAGTATCTTAAGCATACCTTAAGCATACTCGCGCGTCTTGCACAAACAACCTTGATCCTACTCGTCACACTTGGCTGAATGCCGAACTATTTCCTCATACGCAATGCCCTAGCTGACTGGATCGCATGACACCGATTCCCACAATGCGTCGCATCTGCGGGATTTTCTCCTTCATCATACATGTCATCCATTATGAGCGCTAAGTAACCTACTTCGTCTCAAATCAACACGTCGTTTGCGAGAAGATGAACCAGTACCTACTTGCCCAGCTTTCAGCGCTAGGAGCTCTTTGCTGCCCTTTCGCCCGTAGCATTATTTGTATTGTTGCGAACAAATTCAACTCCCCAAATTCAAACATTTCCTCTATTTTACTTTCTCGGTTTCACCACTGTAGGGACGCTGCTCTGGCCGCCCGGTGCATCGGCGCATGTAGGTGTTATTGCTCGAAAGCACTAAGATCGATATATGCTATGCACGGTTCTTTATAGACAGTACTTACGCATGAATTATGCTAACGTAGCTTCGAGTGTTCGATATTCTCTCTACTCGGTTTTGTTTTAAACGACTGTGAAACCACATCAACATTAAAGAGGCTGTCTACCGTCCATCATCACTCTCCAGCTTTTTCTTTTTTTTTTTTTTTTGCTCAGTAGGAAGCGTACCTTTCGAAGTGTCCCAGCGTGCAGTGGTTTCTCCACAAACTGAGTAGAAATTACCAAAATAGAATTTTTTTATCTACGAGTCGCTCCTTTGCTACGTGTACAGACGCCGACAACAATGGTTACTGGGCACGATGCGTCGTCGTCTCCCTTAGCAACCCTTTCGGGTGCGGGAGGCTTCTCGACAGGAACCGGTTACAAGGGCGACATTTCAGAGGTGAAGAGGAGGAAAGGAGAGGGAAAGCCGGCGCGCGTGGGTGTGCCTCGGACGTACAGCGCCGCACGCATGACAAGCGCAGTGCTACGCGCCTGTACAGGTAGACCGATTCGAAGGCAGCGCCACTTGCACCAACCCGAAAGCAGCGAAAGGAAGAACGAATTGCTCTTGCACGCTATAAAAGGTGTCTTATAGGGTGAAGTACACTTGTAACACATATATAACTGTTTTTCAGCGGAATATGTATGCCTGTGTGGGCTGGTTCTATTACGCTAAAAATTAACGAATGCGCTGTTGGGTGACGCTTTAGCGGCGTTCTCTTTTTTTTTGCGCCACTTTCAAAGAAAAATTAAAAACATAATTCCCTTTTTTGTGGAGTAATAGCGTGCCTTGTTCCCGTAAGTGTGACGCACTGTCTTCCCATTTTTATCACAATCTAAAGAAAGTCTTGTCGAGCTGTAGACAGTCCCTTTAAGTTCGCACGCTTACACAAGGCTGTCCGTTTGAACCGCAGGCTCACAGTATTCTCTTGAGAAAATCAGGGAAGCCATGGATTCTATAGAAGAGAAGACGTGTCTACGCTTTGTCCCTCGGGAGGACCAGAAAGACTACCTCATGCTCAGGAGTCTAGACGGGTGAGCGTCGTCGCTTTGATTTTCAATGTTATTAAGTTACCTGCGCCTTGAAATTGAACATCAACTTTGTCGTGACTTCTTGTCAGAACTTGTCTTGCCACGGAAAAGAAAATGCTCTGGGAGGGAGGGCGTCAGGTGGCAATCTGGAAGCCTAGTCGTAAAACAAAAAATGCATCATTAAGAAGTGATTCAACTCAGGCCAGTTGGTACGGCATATGGGGGTTCATGATGTGCTGCAAAGATGGCGCTGACAGACAAAGAATATGAGACGCGCACAGACGATGCGCACTCTATCGCTTGTTCAAGCGGACCTTGTATTGGCTGACTTGTGTCGCCGTTGGTGTTGGCGTGGTGCCATGAAACAATCATCCTGAAATCAGTGCGCGCGTGTTTTTTTTTCTTTTTTTTTTAGATGCGAAGCAGCTTATGGTCGGGGCTATGTCACTCCCTCCCTCCCTCCATCCATCCGCAGTGTGACGTCCACACCCACACTGCGCATGCGCATCCTCCTCCCCCTCCACTCCTTGTCTCATCTCCTCTCCTCTCGACATTCCTCCTCTCCTCTCCGAACGGCGCGCGGTGACTATGGAAGCGCTCTTTCTCCGATGAACGCTTTACCAGCTCGCAAGGAACGAGAACGCGCCCACGCCCGCGAGAGCCAACGCTGACGCAGGCAGCGTCTGCTAGCGTCAAACCGATGAAAACGCAGTGTGCACCCTCCGTGCTGCTTCGCATCGCCTCATGGTCCCCCCGAGTGATGGTGTAATTTTTTTTTCTTTTAGAGCAGTAAGATAGGCTGGAATAGGACAGGATAGCCTGTAAAAAAATGTGGCCGATCCCCCTGTCACAGCAATCGCTATTACACGAAAACGGGGAGGTACGGTCTTCACATAAGCATTTGAATGTTTAATTTACAGTGCTCAGCGAATGAAGCGCGTCACTCGGAGTGCCCAACTGCCGATGCTTCCTGCGCCAACGCTTTACGCTGAAAACACCTAGCTGATTCTTGGTCTTACTCAATGGAAGTGCGAGTCTTCTTGAAGCATTGTGATTCACTTTGGTCTCACTACGGGTGACCCAGAACACCGCGGGAGCAGAAAATGTGCAGGCCTTATCGCGATCCGAGTATCGCGTTTCAACCTCTGAGCACCGCACATCGGGGTGAACTTGCCCATTTCTATCGGTGTTTCGCTGATACGGCACTGGTTGACGTGCATGAACCCACGTTCACGCATCGCCTTCATAACATCCAGGACGAACCCGTTGCAGTAACTGAAGCAGTGTACGTAATAACTGGACACACTCGATATTTACGTAAATGCCGTGCGGCATCAATCATCTTTACTTGTGCCACATTGATCCGCCAACAACGTTGCCGTACTTTGGCACTTAACGCAGCAGTTTTCTTGTGCCGTCACGCTCGGGGAGTACGCCGCGCGGGAACGCCATTCGCGACGAAAGGTGACCGGTGACATGGCTCCACTGCTTCGAGCTTCACTTCGCCTCACCTGGATGGCGGCACCATTCCAGGCACGTTCTAAAGTCCGCATCAATGCAGATTCGTACAGCTGCATCCGTACAGATACGATCGTGTGCGCCATAGCTCTGTCGTAGAGAGCCGGCCACCTTCGTCGTGGAGCGGTGGGCTGTGTTTTCGATTGCCAGCGCATCCAAGGAAATATTTCTGCGTGTTTTTCTTTGTTGTTCTTGGGTTTAAATTTTACTGCGTCACTTCCGTTACGAAAATTACGTAGCGGGGCCGTGATGGACGACTGCATAAAACACTTCAGCGTTAAAAAGTTGCTCCTCAGGCTGTGGGGATCCGAAACAACGTCCTCCGGGCTGCGAGACCATAACGCCAACTGATTCAGCCACCACCGCTTTATTGCATGCGTGCTTTAAAGGGCTACTGACACGAATTTTAGATGCGAAGCATCTCTTGCTCGCGGGTATGCCATGCGTCCGGCGTCCGCACTCACACTACGCATGCGCGACTCTCCTCTCCCTTCGCTCTCTCCAACAGCTGCTGCAATAAATAGAGCGGGTAGAGAGCGCGCGCGCGCGCTTCGCTTCAGTAGTATCTCCTCCTTCTCCGATGAAAGAAGTTGGTGGTGTTGTGTGATGGAAGCAACAACACTGCAAACCTGTAAACACCGCCGTTAAATGCACCGTTGAAACTCCCAGTGATGCTCCGCATCACACCATGGTCCCCTTCGGGGAGATGGTGTAATCTTTTGACATTCTCGTATTGTTTCTGTCGATGAAAGCACTGGCGTGGAGAATCCCTAAAAAAGAGTATCATGGTGCCTCGCCAGGCAATGAATATATTTTTAATACGGCTTCCTTAAAAGCCCACTTTCGATTTCGATTTTGAAGAGGCGGTTGTCTAGTGACGTATCAACATAGTCGGACGTACGTCCAAGTCACGTAGGGACAGCAATTCGTAATAGGGTCGCTGCAACTCTGTCGTCTGTGGTCAATTACACGCGGGACACGCAAACAACGACAATTTCACGGTAGTCCAGCGGCTCTGGCAGCGATTTCGATTATTTTAAAGACGATAGTCTTTCTTGGGATACTTGAACGCAGAAATTTTGGTCTGTCTTTTTGTCGGTCTGTCACACGATTCAGCCACCTGGCCTAAGTTTAAGCACTTGCCTAACGCCCAGCCATCGTTAACTGGTAGCTTCTTTCATACTTGTGAACATTGGCGATCTTACGCATATCTTACGCGCAACATTAATACGTAAGCATTAGATAGTGTGTTCCTTTGCTAGAAAATGCATAGATGCGCAATTCTAAAGACCCTAGTGTTTCTTAGGCTGCGCTAAAAATGCGATGCTATGCAGGAAAAAAGCCTCTGCCGACGATTCGGTGGTGCCACCTGGCAGTTGTCCAGATATTCGGCACAAGCTCATGTTTCCCGACGGCGCTGCCAGCTGGCGTCCATATTTCACGCAGCGTGGTACGGCCGGCAGAAGACTATCGTCTTTCGACGACATTTGCAGCGAAGCACGCTGATACGCGGCCATTTTTTAAGAGACTGTGTTCATACGACATCGTAGTGTCCATTGCGCTGCGACTGGCTTGCAGTGCTTGGCGACGAAAACTTTAAAACCAAACTAAAATATTTTTTACGTGTTTCCTGACTTACGTGTCTGGAGGACGTTAACAATACATGGCTAGAAAACGAAAAATGTATATTTCGCGCCGCCGCAACATCGCCTCAGTACTCCTTTAAAGTAGCGTTTTATATTCACGAGGAAGTAAGCGCCCTTAAAACGTACGAGCTCTTCAGTGCACGGTTGGCAAACGAAGAAAGTGTCAACACATCTGAGTCATATGAAGCTCTTGCTTTTCCCACAAAAGAAATATCGAAGGAGGTTTCATTTACGGCTCCACAGGGTTCGACAAGCTTCACGTGTCTCTCGCTCCCCCCCCCCCCTTTTTTTTCGGTATGGGATGAGTTGCTTAGCTAATTCGGTTAGTTTTCGCGCGACACATACATGGACAGAAAGGGGACGTGTAAATGGCACAAAGAAATTTGAAGTAAAAAGAAACTTGCATGAGCAATTTTTAGGAGACTTTGGTAAGAGGCCCTGAAAAATCACGTGTCTGGACACATGACTCAGTTATGGCCGCTTTCGCTTCGCAATTCTACCCATACTGGAGCTAATCCTACTGATGACGCGCTAACACATGCTCTAACTGTAAACTCAGTTATGAAATATGCCTCGTAAGTTTCCTCTTGTGCCTGTCTTTTTTTCGCCTCCTGCGCTCAAGGACATTTAGCGTGTCCGGTAAACCGGTATATGCAAAAGTGTAGCGGATACCGGACAGCGTGTAGAGTTGTTTGTCACGGTCCAGTGGCGCCATCTATGAGTGTTAAACAGAAAAAGCACACCCGCGTAATCTATATTTTCCGAGATTCTGCCAGGCACTCGCTAAGCCTACAGCTTGGAATTTGAGTGTGGCGCTCAAAAACGACGTCGCATTGTCGCGGATACTTTACTGTCGAAGCTCCATTATACAAAGCTAAGTCAAATACAACCATCAGTTAGGAACGTAAGGGCTACAGAGTGCACGACGGCCGCTTGAAAGATTCGAAGCGGACGGCATACGCTTTGGGTGGTCGGCCATGTTTGTGCATGCGCTGTTTACACCCGGTATTCCGCTCTACGCGAAGGGCTTGGCGTATAGCGGTTTACCGGACACGCTAAATGTCCCTATTAAATTGGATCGATGAACAAATCGCAAGGTACGATTTAAAACAGGGAATGTCGCGGGAGCCAACGTTTCGACAAGCGGACTTGTCTTCGTCAGAGTTGCCGCCCTGACGAAGACAAGTCCGCTTGTCGAAACGTTGGCTCCCGCGACATTCCCTGTTTTAAATCGTACCTTGCGATTTGTTCATCGATTCAAGCATCCATCTTCCCCTGAGCTTCTCTCCTATTAAATTGGGACATTTAGCGTGTCCGAATTTAATAGGGACACTTAGGGACATTATTAAAAGAGAAAGCCAAAAAGATGGTGGAACAAGGAAATCCGGGAAGCGATCGAAAAGCGACGTAAAGCGTCAACGGAGCACAGACAGGCAAACATGGAGAAGCGGCCGCATGTCGAAGTCAACGAAAGATGGGAAATATATTTAGAGAAAAAATCCATTGTACAGAAATTGGTCGAGGCAAAAATTAAAGGTGAAAGCGAACGCTGGGTGACAGAAATTCATGACAAAAAGAAGGCTACGCCTAGGATATTTTGGAGCCACATAAAAGCGCTAGGTAAAAAGTCTGCCACATTGCAACAATATATTGTTGATGAAAGGAAATCAATTGGAAGGGTACGAAGCGTTGGGTTACATCCAGAAGGTAACAGCCGACTCGTTTAAAAAGATCGTCCAAGAGATTTCCCCAGTGGATAAAACCATGAAGGAGAGCGAAACAACTTGACAATTTCAACTGGAAAAAGGCCGAAGGAAAAATTCCAAAGCGCACTGCTCCGGGTTTAGATGTGGTCCCCGTTAGCCTTATTAACGAATTAGGACAGAACTCTAAAGAAGCACTATTGAAAGCCGTAGAAAAATGCTTACCGGAAAGGCAAATACCGGACAGTTGGCGAAAAAGCAGAATGAACTTAATCTATAAAGGCAAGGGGGAAAAGAATGACATTCGCTCGTATAGACCGCTATAACCATTACATCGGTACTATACAGGATGGCTATGCAAGCAGTAAAATTAAAAATAGAAGCGTGGGCAGAACGTAACAATATTTTGGGAGAACTTAAGAATGGGTTTCGAGTAGACAGGCGATTAGGCGATAACCTATTTGTTCTTACTCAGTGTATAGAAATATCTAAAATACAAAGCACGTCCTTGTATGTGGCTTTTCTAGACATCACTGGGGCGTATGACAATGTTAATCAGGAAATATTGGAAGGAATGGGCATAGGCGACGATTGTGTACAGTTTTTGAGGGAGATATATCGAGAAAATACAGTTTGCATAAAATGGGAAGGAATCAGTAGCATAGAGAACGAAGGGGCTGAGACAGGGATGTCCTTTGTCGCCGCTGTTACTCATGCTGTACATGGTTAGAATGGAAAAAGCGCTAGGCGATAGCAAGATTGGTTTTAATCTGTCACACAAACAGGGCGGCGTGATGATTGAGCAGGATGCTTCCGGGTTTATTTTATGCTGACGATATTGTCTTATTCGCGGACAGTCGAGATGATATACAACGGCTGGTGAATATATGCGGAAAGGAAGGCGAGGCTCTAGGACTAGGATTTAGTGTAACAAAATGTGGATTGATGGTATTCAATGGCCCCAACGACCAGGCGGTATCCATACAGGGCCAAGAAATACCGAGACTAAGCGAATACCTTGGGGTATGGGTAAATGAGGGTGACAGATACATGGAGGTATGTAGATAGATACATGGAGATAGATACATGGAGGTAAATAAAGAAGGAGGCATATTATGATAATTCAAGAGGAGGCGCTTTACTGTTTGAAGCGAGATCGGGCTGCCTTAAAACGCGTATTTATAAGGCGAAATTCAGCAAAGAAGAAGAAAAATGCACATGCTGTGAGGAAGATAGGGAAAGGACGGAGCATGTTCTGACTGAATGCAGAAATATCCACCCAGGTGTACGTTTGGGCACCACCCTACATGAAGCCTTGGGTTTTAGGGAGAACAACGGGAAGCTGAACATACCCGCAAATGAAATAAGTGACGGTTAGAATACTGGTGGCAGAGGACTAGAGAGAACGGACAAAAATAATTATAGAGAAAAATATGGACTTTCTGCCATAAGGGGCAGAGAAGTGGGCTATGAATTTCCGTTTTTGCTATAGTATGATCGATTTGATTGAAGTAGATTTAAAAGGCGTGAGGACAATTTAAAGAGAGAAGGAAAAAAGGAAAAGTTCTTAAATTTTTTTACGAACCTGGTGGCGCACATGTCCACGCCCCGTTACAAAGGGGACGCTCATAGCATCCATCCATGCATCGCTTGTGATTGGTGCTCGTTTCGCGGCAGCCGCAATAAAAGGAACCCCGACCCATTCAAGCAGCTGCGGCCCGTTTCTGCCAATTTTCATGAATCTTGCCGCTCACGACAGAAGCGTTCGCAGCGCGCGTTCTTGCCGCTTAGTGGGGACTGTAATAATATATGCCAAGTCAGGCGGTTGTAAGCCATTTAGTCGCCCTGTAAATGAATTTAAAGATTTGTTAGCAGATTCCCCTGCGGGCCACCCATTGTTTTTGACGTCACCACATTCAACGCTGCCTACCCGAGCCTGCGGGCCATCAAAAGCAAAACGGCGGAATTTCAGCGCTCAAATCGTCACTGTCATGTTCAGAAATGTTGGCATAACTCAATACATCGTCGAATGATCTCGCCATTTGCATTTTTTCTGGCGCCAGCTCCATATTTCTGACGGCGGGGAGGCTGTGACGTCATCGCATACGCTGCGCGAAGCATCTACTCGTTTCGGTTTGAACACGCCTTTCGTTTAGTCACTTAAAATTATTGGTGCGCTTCTGAGCAAACTGAACCACCCTGGCTGTTACAGCACTGTCAGTACCTTTGGAAAACATTGCTATCAGAAGACGGTGAAAAACCGCCGGAGTTGCCCGTTGAAGGCGCTAAGCTTTCGAATGCGTATCTGCGTATCTCACACTACGCACTTGAAATTGTGTGCCGCAATATATGCACAGGTGCTACTCGTACATCGGCCGTCAGGGCGGCGAGCAGACGACGTCCCTGGGCGACGGCTGTATCTACAAGGGCCTAATCATCCACGAGCTGCTGCACACAGTTGGCTTCTACCACGAGCACACACGTCCCGACCGGGACAAATACGTCACAGTATTTCTGAAGAATGTGATACCAGGTGAGCTGGTTTTTAGATGCGAAGTAGCTTATGGCAGGGACTTTGTTCGCCCCTCCTTCCCTCCCGCGGCGTCCCACACACCCACAGCGCATGCGCGTCCCCTCCTCCTCTCTCTCCTCTCCTACGCTCCCCCCTTTCGCTCCTCTAGTAATCCTCTACTCTTCGGAGCGGCGCGCACCACAGGTGGTGAGACAGCTGCATACTTCGCTTGGGGCGCCACGGTAGTTCCGCGGTATGAAAATGACGAAGCGCGCGCGCCTCATTCTCTCTCCTGTGCAGCGCCGCGATGAGCGCTCGGGCCATCACGCAACCACCGCGTTCGCTCTCTTCTCTTATACATTCTCATTCGTCCTCTCAATGAAATTACATCATCTCCCGCTCAAGCTAACCATCTCCCCGCTTCGCATCCACACATGGTTCCCTTTAGCGGGAGGTGGTGTAATTTTTTTTTCGGATTGCCGAAAGCTTTGCGTGAAATAACGTATGACCGCAAACTCTCTCAAATAGAGGCATACCTTCCTAGCTGTCTGCTTTCGAGAGAATTACTCTGGCGCAGAGCAATATATTCCAGAGCGATGCCTTCGACAGCAGAAGCGCTTCGCCACTAGACGGCGCAGATTGCAATGTCGGCACGCACGCTCGTGGTCCGTATTGTTTTGTAGCCGTTTGTACGGTGAAATCGTTTAAGGCGAAAGCTATGCCTCATTTTGAGGTGACGTTGAAAAAATGATACGAGAAATGAGCATAACGTTGGTAAGTTATATCTAATTACCCAAAAAAAATCAATAGCTCAATAAGATCGTTACGAACCGCATAATATTGTCCATCAGCCGACCGGTAAGCTTATGAAGAATCGAAATATCGTAAAATTATCAAGATAGTAATTAAATTAGGTACGGTGATGGCCATGACAAAGCCGAAACTGGGCCCAAAAAAATTTGGCAGCTTGCAACTCTGGACTAAGGTGGAATGGGTGGATTTTGTGGGAACATGTCAAGTGACGTCATGCCACGTGATTTTGGTGGGGAAATGTCACATTACTGGCCTGTGACGTTACATCACGTAACCCTACTCAGCTACAAGTGTTGAAGATTGGGCAAGTTGGTTCGTCGTACTTGGACTGGTATAGCGCATTATGGAACAAGAGAAACGGCCAAGCCGACCAACACAAGAGGACAGAGCGCTAACTTTCAACTCAGCTTTACTTGCAAATTGCATCGAATATGTACCCCGAATCCAGTGCGTGCCACTGGAACAACAATAAATATTCACGATTACAGCTTATATGCCTTACTTGAAGCTTCGCAGTGCAAAATACATTCATAGCATTGCAAAATAAGCGCGCGGTCCGCAAAAATTTATTCTACTTGTGGCGCCACCTATGGAGAAAAAAGAAAACCGGCAAACTAAAAATCAATGGCCTCCGAGATTTATGCTTATCTTTGAGGCAATACATACCGCCAATACAGCCGTTCGTGCTAAGCCTACCGAAGTCATTGAGGATGGTTCTCGGAAACGGTGCAATGTAAACACGAGTGTGTTACTGTTCAAACATCTGTAGACAAACGTGATCAAATACAAGCGTCAATTCGTATCTTGAGGTTAGCATAGTCTGCGACAATGACTGAATTTATTGAGGCGGGCCGTACCCGCTTTGGCAGCTGCGAGTAGTCGCTGCGAGCCGCGCGCTGAATGGTCTGCCCTCATCAAGCAGCTTCCGGCGCCGGCGCTACAGCGGCGGCGTCGGCGTCAATGTCAGGATGGTCCTGATCCCGGCGTTTCGGCTGCCGTCACTGTCAGCGTCGACGCGGAGTTAAGCCCGAACCAGATACGGAGCGCTTTTCTGCCGGTATTTTTTTTTTTTTTTGCGTTTCTCTCTCCGGCGTCACTCGGTGTATTATGCCCTTCGAGAAGCGCTTTTATGCACTGTGCCTAATGATCGGCCGGTCGTATTTTGCTTTTCCAGGGCAGCTGCATCAGTTCGCGAAGATAGACCGCAAGGAAATTCGTCCTCTTGGGCCGTTTGACTACGACTCTATCATGCTGTACGGCTCGGATGCGTTTTCCCGCAGTGAGGACCTCCACACTATGGTCAAGAAGGACGGGAGTTTGCTCACCGCAGTCTACCTAAAGACAGGGCTGAGTGACAGAGATGTCAGGCGCATTAAGAATGTGTACAACTGTACAACGCAGTGAACTGACGCAAGGGGCCAGTTGACTCACGATCTCAGCGCCCACAAGCGGTGAGAGCATTCAATGCGGTATTATACGTCACTCCATTAATTTACTGCAAAGGAGTACTGACACGAACTTTAGATACATGTCCTCATGTTGTTACTCTAAATAAGAGCAGTGGCGTCCAGAACCCTAAACAGACTATCGTGATGCCTGGGAGGGCAATGAATATACTTTAAATAATGGAACAAAACGAACACTCGCCAAAAACTCAAATGTATTAAAACAAAAACTTGACTTTTCGGCGCCCGTACGGATCCCTTGATCACTAAGAAAGCAAACGCAATGGCTCTTGTTTAAATAGGGGAGATATGGCGCAGTGTCGTGCGTAAATTGCGGGTAGATTTCCACGTGTCCTGTTTTATAGCATGTTGCGTTGTCTGAATGTGCAGCTATTCAAGCATTAGTCTTGTAGGTAAATTCTTCTCCGTAGCGTTAACTGTAGCCGAGTCCCAATCTATGCAGTGGCCCGTGTTCTCATGGCGTTCTGACAAAGCATCGGCAACTGCTTTTCTCTTGGTGACATCGTACTGGTGCTGTTGTAAACGCTTTTTGAAATTTCCAGTTTCGCCGACATACGACACCCGGGTACCTCGATCTTTCCAAAGAGTCCGTACGGGCCTCGAAACGTCAAGTTTTCGTTTTAATACATTTCACTTTTTGGCGACTGTTCGTTTTGCGTCATTATGGCCATTCTTCGCCAGACGGTTTTCCGTCGAACTCTGAAATATGCTTTAAATGCGGTGAACTCACTTTCGGTTTCGATTTCGAGGGGGCGATTTCATAGTGGCGTGCCAGCACAGTCGGACATGGGTTTAAAGGAGTACTGATACGATTCCGCGGCGGAGCGAAATATACATTTTTCGTTTTCTAGCCATGTATTGTTAACGCTCTCCGCACACGGAAGCCAGGAAACACGTACAAAATATTTTAGTTTGGTTTTTAAAGTTTTCGTCGCCCAACACTGCGAGCCAGCTCCAGCGCAATGGACACTACGATGACGTATGAACACAGTCTCTTAAAAATCGCCGAAATCGCTGTCAGAGTCGCTGGACGACCGTGAAATTGTCGTTGTTTGCGTGCCCCACGTGTAATTGACCACAGACGACAGAGTTGCAGCGACGCTGTCACGAATTGCTGTCCCTACGTGGCTTAAACGTACGTCGGACTATGTTGACACGCCACTAGGAAACCGCCCCTTCGAAATCGAAACCAAAAGTGGGCGTTTTAGGGAGCCGTATTAAAAATATATTCATTGCGTTGCGAGGCACCAAGATACTCTTTTGGAGTTTCTCCACGCCAGTGCTTTCATTTACAGCAGCAATACGAGAATGTCAAAAATTCGTGTCAGTATTCCTTTAATCCACGTGAAGACGGCAGCTCGTGACAGAGTAGCACAAACTTGGTAGGGTTGCTGTCAGTAGCACTTGGTCTTGGTGCACGCCACGGAGGGGGGAAGAAACTAGGAGGCGGCGTCACGTGGTTACGCTATAGGTTGTATGGACGAGGAATCCTTTAGTGGTGCTTGATCGCTCATCATTCTACCGCTTGCCTACCACGTGACCTGGCCCATTTCCCATGATTCTCTCTTTTAAATTGTTTATGACTATAGGCTTCGAGTGTCAAGTGACGTCCTCTCCTAGCTTTTTTATTTGCTCCATGGTGCAAGCAAACAGCGATGATTTCGCTATCGTCCAGTGACTCCGACAGCGATTTCGGCGATCTTTAGGCGACTGTAGTTCTAGCTCACTTTAACTGCGTTAGCACGTCTTGATTGCCCATGGCGACAGGGCTGGCTTGCCTCTTTGCGCCACATAATCGTAAGCCTCGAACATGTATACACGCTCGAACAATGTTTTGCAGAATTATTTTTGTTTCATTTGCTTCGTTGTTTACATTCCAGTGGTTGCGTATTTTTCGCTTGTCTTCTGATTTCGCTGCACCGTGTTCCCGACCGCTTGCTTTGTTCGTCCGTGCTCGCGTCATTCTGGATAGCAACGTTCGGAAAATGACTCGTATTTTGGTCGATGGTATTTCCCATACCATAGTGGCTTGTCAATGTCGCTACACACAGAGAAATGATGATTGAGCACTTGTCTGCAATGGTTGCTGACGAGATGACTCGTTGTCACTGTTCACTTTCTCATGAGACATAACTTTTGACAGTGTCAGCGTATGTGTGGACTGTTGCGTTTCAAGATAGGGCGTCGATGAAGCGCCCCATAACCCCGGGCACCGGGGCTGTGAGATAACGTTATGGGGAACACGTGTTCGTTTCACGGCCAAGGTCGCGACCACCCAGCCCGAAACCACCTGGGTGTCATTAGAATACGGCTCGTAACAAAGAAGGGTCAACTTTCTAGCCCGCCGAAAAGATAGCTGTCTTCGACGTGGGGGAGCTAGGACAGCCTGGCATGCACTGCTACACGGTGTTTCCTTCGCTGGCCGATGCAGAAAAGGCTAGTAATGCAGTCCTGACTATACTAAGAAAAAGGCGGCGTCTGCCCGTCAAAGGACACCCCTCCAGCCAGTGGTGCCGCTCTGTCAACGTGACGTCGCGGTAAGCCTACTCCGCGCGGCGCTCTGATTTCTCTCTTGAGCGCGGCGCGGAGGTGGTCTGCCGCCACGTCACGTTGAGAGAGCGGCACCATTGGCTGAAGGAGGGTTCTTTGACGGGCACGCCGCTTTGACGCCGCTTTTTTCTTGTCCTGTACCGGAGTATAGTCAGGTATAGTCACGAAGCTTCATTATAATGACCGGCTCCAGTGCCCATGAACCAACAGGCTGAAAATATTGTATTTGCCTTGTCACAGTGACGACTTCACAACGAAATACAAGACGCAGATGCAGTTTCTTTCTAATGCTTAATCTTCTTCCTGTTCCTTTCGTTTTTCACCTCATACAGGTCCAATAGAAGTACCAACTGTGCGCTCACACCACCCTCAAGCGATCAGGACACTGGCTGTGTGCTTCCATATAAATTAATAGTAATTTGGCTTTGGCTGTGTGCTCCTGGCTAAATTAACACTGCTGTTTGATATGGGGAATTGGTTATTTGTGGTGATGCTTTTACAAATAAATATCTATGCATGAATATGCATTTGTTTAGTGCTATATAAGTATATTTTACAATACACTACGCAATACACTACGTATAAAAATCCTATTAACGCAATAGGATTTTTATACTTAATATTCAAGTGCACTTCTGCTATAAAACGTAAGCACTCAGTCTAATACTGAGCAGCGCATATCTTTACCCTTAATTCTTCACAGCCACCAATGCAAACTAGGTGACAGCAACGAAGAAAATATGGTGATAAGATATATTATTCTAAGGCGCAGCATCCAACCAGTACAGTTTAGGGCAGACCATGTCCTTGTTGTAGTTAGTTTGCTTTGTAAGCACAATGCATAAATTTATTGTTTAGTTGTCTGCTTTTTAACATCGAAGCTATTTTGGCCAGCCGTAAAATGCCCTTGGTCACCAGAAAAACCTCGCGTCGCCTAGCAACGGGCCACGCCACAACCAGCGTTGCGCAACGTCTGCTCGACATCGCATAGCCGCGCATGTTTAAGATACTAGATAAGCTTATCGTGGTCATCGATAGCATGTGATAAATGATCGATTGCTAATCGATGATTGATCAATAATTGATAAATCTTGAAAAATTCCTGGAGTGACTAGTGGTGTCTAGGTTAGCAAGACCTGGGTATGGGCTAGCTTAGCCATGGAGCATGTCGATACCATCTGAAAGCCAATCGATGGCTACTCGATAATCGATCAATAGTCAATAAATCTTGGAAAATGCTGGGGTCGACTTGGCGGGGCCTAGGTTAGCCCTGAAACATGTCGATGTCATGCGATATCCGATCGATGGCTCGTCGATAAATAGTCAATAAAACTTGGAAAACACCAGGAATTACTTGGCGGTGCCTAGGTTTCATGGAGCATGTCAACAGCATGTGATAGCCCAGCGATAACCGATCAATATCTAATCCATAATCGATCAATAATTGATCAATCTACTCTAATCCATCAGAATCCTCATTAATCCCGCCTTAATCCATCGTAGTCTTCCTTACTCCACCTTAATATGCACACTCGCACTTGTTTTGGTTTGTTCGCGGTGGTCGCCTTTATCACTTTCTTGTGACGCGCGGTGCAGGCTGCGCTTATCATGCATCTTGCTTCGCGAATACTATAAACCGTTCTACAATCTTTGCACGCCCGAAGCGCATTTTGAGTGCCTTTCAGAACATCAGTGGTAATACCAGAAGGAACTGTGACGAAGGTATGGAAGCAGACGCATTTCACCTCTGGACAGTTCTCTATCGACCGACGACTTCCACGCTACCATCTTCTTACTGTGTGACTCACTTTTCTTCGCTCGGCGTACTTTCGCCCATTAAACAGCTGAACTTTCAGCACTTTGATGTCTTTGCGTCCTTCAACGTCACGACCACGTGACAATCTGTCTTAATTCTTCCTAATCTGCCTTACTGTGCCTTAATTGTTAGTCTACTTAAACCACCTTGATATACCTTAATACACCTTAATGTCCCTCGGCCCTCTCTAATCTACCTTAAACCATCATTATATGCCTTAATCTATCTTAATACCCCTCAGTCCGTCTTAATATACCATAAGCCATCGGGGTCTGTTTTAACAAATCTTGATCCAAGAAATGTCTTGGAGCTGACGCCTATGTGTTCGAGTCCTAAAGGCCTTCGGTTGGAACCATAGTAAGTCGCGCGTTCGAGTCCCACTGGACAATTAACCCGTCTACAACTATCAACTATTAACTATGGATTAGGCGGAATAAGGTGGATTAGTTTGGTAATCGCGCATTTTTTCCTGATGCTGTCGTGCGCACAACATCGAGGGCAAGCAGCTCATTGAGGACGCAAGCGCACACGCCTCCGAGCGCGAACGCGTGTGATGAAGGGAAACAAACAACGCTTCGGAGGACTGAAACAATGCTGAAGTGTTTTTATTTCCGACTGTCAGAGCCGGCAGAGCCGATCAGTCAGGCCGGCAGAGCCAATCAGAGCTGGCAGAAAAGCAAACTGCTTGGGGCGTATTGCGCTACCTGATGTTCGATATAAAATGTTCGGGCTGTTTCTGTTCGACGCAGCCGTAGATTTTTCCCGTACATTGACGTTAAGGCATTGTCGTGTTCGAAAATGGTTCGATATAAAGGACAATTTATGCGAGTTAGATATAGTCGGGCTTAGCTAGTTTCTGCAGCCCTTGCGAGAGCCCGTCTCAGCACTATGGGAAAAGGGTATAGAGGAGAATACAAATGAGGATAGTAAAAGGCGAGGTAGGAGATGATGTACAACGCTACCTCGAAGAACTTTGGTAAATCTACTGTAGCCATTTCGGACTTCCCTCACTTAGCCTATCTGTGGAAAAAATCGATGGTGTGCGTCTGTAAAAGAGCAATATTGATCACTAAACTATTATGCCAAGTCGCCCCACTGAACTACGGGTATGGTTTGCCACCGTTATGTCTCCATTGTAATGAGGACAAATCCCTGGAGTACTTCTTATCATGTTTACGATTCAACAATCAAAGTAAAAGGTTTCCGGGAGGACCCCTGCGAAAGGTGGGTTTTAAACACGTCCCTTCCGGTACTTCTCTGTAATCACAGAAACGTTTAATTGCGAGGCTGCATGCGATTTTCTTCGAGGAAACAAGAGGGATGGAATGTTAATTAGTTTACATTCTTTTATTTCATTTTCTGTCGTGATCGCAGTGCGTGAGAACAATGTCGACTATTGTCGCCTGAACATTGCCTTGGCTGTTCTTTGCCTTCAACCTTGCATGCTTTTATTATTCATCCCAATTTTGGCTACTAATTTGGTTTTATTTCCCTGACGTCTCTCTCTCTCTCTCTTTTTTTTTTGTCTGGTATATTAGTATATCTTTTCATCTCAAAGCTCCTTTCGGTCCATTTCCAATCCCCTTGGGTGGGTTGCGCTCAAGTTTCCATGGACAAATAAACCAACCAATAACAGATGCATGGGCACGGTGGTTGCACAGGCACTTGGAAGTTGGAAAGCAGGCCTGGCCCGTGGGTCTGCCGCAAAGTCCCTTAGTGGCTTTAGTCTGCCGGAGCAAGGAGCGACTCCTATGTGGGGCAGTGAAATCAAGAGTTCACTGTCTCATATTGGAAGCAAAAACGCCGACTAAATGTCAAAAACGAAAAGAGAGACGTTTCGGTTCTTTTAAGGTTATCTTGTGTACAAACAAGGCTCCAATACGAGAGCCGAAACGTCTCTCTTTTCAACGTTTTTCCCAATTTTTCTTTTTTAACATTTGGTCAGCGCCTTTTGTACCTTTGAATATCCCACAATATGCTGGGGCGAAAAGGCAATGGCGCCCGCTGGTCGGCTGTTGTTTCAGAGGATGGATAAAAGCCCCGTCTACCGAGGCACTTGATACACGTCCCCCCACGTAGATCCCCACACTCCCCAAGAAAAATGTCCCGGCTAACCAGTAACTTCGTAGGAAGACAGATCAACAAGCGGGTGAGGAGAATCAGGAACAGAAGAAGAGCGAGAGAGAAGAATAAGAGAGCACTCAGAGAAGTCCAGCGCTACGATTATTGTTGCGCTTAATCCCACAGTTCTGTGTGATCCTGTGCCCATGCCTCTGAGCTTTTATTCCTGAATAAGACCAACGCTGGCGCATTTGCACAACAGCTTGTATGTTGATACCTTTCTTATGTTAGGTCGTAATGCTGATTCATACAACAGCATTTTTACTGATTCATCCCGGCCGCGGCGGCTGCATTTCGATGGAGGCGAAACGTTGAGGCCCGTGTGCTGTGCGATGCAGCGCACGTTAAAGGGCCCATGACAGCCATTTTTTTGTTGGGGACTTTTATGTTCTAATGAGTAGAACAGTGTCTTGTAATCACGGCATGGAGTGGCAAATTCTCCAGCGTGAAGTCTAATTAGTCACAGCATCGTTAATTTTGTTCAGTTTTAATGATGCTTCGAAACGCGCGCCAAAATGGATGGATGGATGCTATGAGTGTCCCCTTTGTAACGGGGCGGTGACATGTGCGCCACCAGGCTCGTAAGAAGATTTAAGAACTTTTTTTTTCTCTCTCTTTAAATTTTTCTCATGCCTTTTAAATTTACTTCAATCAAATCGATCATACTATAACAAAAACGGAAATTCATAGCCCAGTTCCCTGCCCCTTAAGGCAGAAAGTCCATATTTTTCCCTATAATTATTTTTGTCCGTTCTCTCTAGTTTTCTGCCACCACTATTCTAACCGTCTCTTACTTATTTCAATCGCGGCTATGTTCAGCTTCCCGTTGTTCGCATTACTTACTTACTGCATGACTGTGCAACCAAAAACTGCAAGAAACTAGCGCCGCGGGGCTAGCGCGGCGGCTGTCGGAAGTGCGGAGAGCGCGAGCGCCAGACCAGTTGCTAAATTCGTCTGCTCGCCGCACCTGCTTTGCATCATAGCGTGTGTACAATGTACGCTTGAGCGACCAACACGGAGAGGAAGCAAAAAAATACGGCTTTTGGCGCGGCCTCCGCGATCGGCTGCGGCAGCCAATCTCGGAGGCCACGCTCGGAGGCCATTGCGCGGCGCGCCCGTGTCTCTCTGTGACGTCACGAACGTCACAGATTGCCCACAAACCGCATCATACTAGTGGCGATGTCGCGAGGTGCTGCAAGCTCGGATGAGCATTCCCGCTTACTTTGAAACCATATTAAAATTACTTAGAGGCGACGTTCGCCGCTAACACTCGGTCAAGGTTGCCTTCGTATGCAGGAAAACCAAGTAACGCAAGCATCTTGCGTTTGAAATTTTGGTTCATGGGACCTTTAAAGAACCCCAGGTGGTCGAAATTTCCGGAGACCTCCACTACGGCGTCTCTCATAATCATAGCTGGTTTTGGGACGTTAATCCGCACAAATCAATCAATTTTTATTGATTCAATCATTTGCAAACGCGCCCTGAGGAACCAAAACTGAAAACCGAAACCAAGTGAACCGGTAACCGAAGCAAACTGCGCATACAGTTGCTTTCACATACAAACATTCTCGAATACTTACGCAATCTGTATCAAAATAATAATCTGCTGCCTGCATGACTGTGCAACCAAAACAAAGCAGCTTTTCAGCATGAAGAAGGAGACGGATACTATTTGCCTGATAAATACGAAACTCGGAAGCATCCGCGCGGAATGACGGCTCAAACAGTTTGAGGTTGCGGTCTGTCAAAAACTCAAAAACACCAGCACGACAGGGCACACTCTCTCCGAAAATGTGCGAAATACTCAGCGGCCCGCCTTCCCTTTGAACTCCACATTACTCGCACAACTTCGATGACGACTTCGTCTCATTACCATCACCGAGGTCTACCCGGAACGCGCCATGAACGACCGCGCAAACGGCGCCGGTAATGGCTTCACCGCACAACCCGAGCTTTCGTGACTCCTCCTGTATCTTCTCCTTGCTCCAAGGTAATGTTTACATCGCCCGTACAATAAACATTCGGCGGCCGGCCGGGCGCGTGAAAAAGGGTGGCATCTTCCATTTTTAAACGCGTCGTAACCGCGGCTGCTCGGGGTCGCCGATCGCGTACCATCTGCGTGCGGCGCGCCGCGATGTTTCACGCGCGCGTTTGTTTACAGTGCCTGCGCGCGGGGGAGGTGTTGGGTTCCCTTCTAATGAAAATAAAACGAAATGAAGATCCGGCTCGGTGGATCGCTCCCCGCCGTTGGCGTTATATGCCTCTATAGCGAGCCTGATAATCGTAAATTGGCTCTGAACGCGTTCCTTGTTGAAGGGTGCGCGAGCGTGCTCTCCGGCACAGCGCTGCCGTACTGTACCCTCTGTGCCGCCGCCGGCGAAAACCGAAAGTCCGATGCCAGATGAAGAGTCTTTTCCGGCCACACTGTCGAAGCAGTGCAGCAAAAGGTGATTTGCGATTCACGCGTGCGTTACGTGCGTATCTGTTTGCGTGGATTCGTTACGTGCGCGCGTGTTGTGTACTGTGCGTTGAGACCGCGGCCGAGCTTCGAGGTAAGGTACGTCGAAGTTGTGCTACGGTAGTTGCGACTTCGTCCTTAAAAGACGACGCTGCGTTTAAGATGGTTCGTGTCGATTACTTGCGTTATGCACGAGCCCCGGAACGTTGCAAGTGTGCAACACGGAAGTGTGCGTATTAGTCGGCACATTCTTCGGGTTGTGGTGTAGAATTCAACCGTGTATCGAATTCGTTTTTGACTACAGAGCTATTCATCGTCGATTTTCATCAGCCGTTGCGAATTCTCAACCGGAATGCAAGAAAGGAGGCGTGGGATGGATAAACATTGCTAGAGCTGTTAAATTTTATTTATTTTTAAAATATGCGATCAGACTATGTACCTGACCTATTGCCTTAATGAATTGTTTAGGCATGTCAGAGTCTCTGAGGCGTACTGATTTAGGGAGATGTTCCCAAAAGGGGCAGGGCTACTTGCTCAGGAGATGTCATTTAGAGTAATTGCACACTGTCGCAGCCAATAGCTCCACGTTTGATGTGCCTGTGGTCCAGTACTTTGGTCTCATGAGAGCATGCTGAAACATATATGCGAAAGTCTTGTGCATTGAGCAACAAGAGTAAGAAGTTATGGTGGATATGTTTCATTATTTTCAGCCATTGAAAGCAGCATGTTTTCTTGTAGTCATGTATGATTGCTGTCCAATGAAAGTCTTTGTACGACATCTTGAAGAAGTCTTTGAAGGAGCAAAATTGTCACTTGTCCGAGCAATCTGACAGCTAGAGGATTTCAGTTTGTCCACGTACTTCCGTATGTATGCGGATACCAGATCGCAGGAAAAGTATACGTGATCGGCAGCTCTGGCAGTGCCGCATGTTGATGCAGATCCTGATCAGGGTCCCCCGCCACGGTGGTCTAGTGGTTATGGCACTCGGCTGCAGATCCGAAGGTCGCGGGATCGAATCCCGGCCGCGGCGGCTGCATTTCGATGGAGGCGAAATGTTGAGGCCCGTGTGCTGTGCGATATCAATGCACGTTAAAGAACACCAGTTGGTCGAAATTTCCGGAGACCTCTACTACGGCGTCTCTCATAATCGGAGCTGGTTTTGGGACGTTAAACTCACAAATCAATCAATCCTGATCAGGGTCGTGGAAAGCCAATATTGCTGTGTCCTGCATGTTTTACTTAACCATCGATTTAAAGGCTTGGCAGCAAGCTAATGATTAAGTGTCAATACTTTTATTTTTTTTCTATCCGATGGCCATAAAATATTGCCGTGATCAGAAGGTCAAAAGATGTCGCTACCAGCTGTGCTGGTGCTGTCAGTGGCTTCAGTAAACCACTGTCCGTAAGTGTAAAAACCTCTGTACATTCAAACTAAAAGACTCGACTGTTTGTTAATCATCATTTCCGTCTCCTTATGGCAATGTACTCGGGGATTGAGCTCTTTATGTTGATGTGCTGCCGCATTCTGTTGTTTTGTGTGTTTGCTTCATTGTCGAGCACAATACAAAGCTTCTTCACTGTGCGTCCGAACATGTAGCTGCACATTCTCTGTAATTTCACTTAGTATCATTGCGATTTTTCACTTTATTCAAAATTAGCAGGCATAGTTGACCGGCACAGAATATGCACAACTTCCATGAAGTTGGGCAGATGGCGTGTTTTCCATTACATTACTGGCCCACCAGTGTCTACATTTCACATGGATCCAAAAACGTGGACCTGGTCATGAGGCATATTTCAAATGAAAGCAACGCTTACCAGCAGCAGGCAGTGCACAAATCTGGAATAGCTGCAAGCCAAACGTGTCGATGGTTACTTGTAGATGGGTATATTAATTGCTTGAAAAACTTGTGTGGTCATTCTTGTTCTTAAAGACTGGGCAGCTTAGGTTGGTACCACGCTGCAAGTATAACACTGCGAGGCAAGGAATAAAGAGCATGGTTGAGCCAGTGCCAAAGTAAAGACGAGAGCGCTAATACTGTAGGCTTGTAGGTGAACTTCTTTTGATTTAGAACACTTGTCCTTGGGCATAATGGTATATGCCTGAAAAGTACACAAATTTGATTCATGAATCAAACGAAGGAGCGACCAATGAAAGGGTCCGTGTGCCCAGTGATTGAGGTCGGATGGTCAGCCATGCTTGACACCTGTTGCTTAGAGGTCATAAGCAAAAGAATTTTCTTGAACATGAAGAAAATTTCCTCTTGGTCAATGTTTAGGAAAGAAATAGTTCGTTACGAGCTATTTCACTTCAAAAATTGATCATTACAATGAATGGAACACTTCCAAGCCAGACACGGCTTCAAGGCATTCGAGCTCTTATTGTGAACGATGCCAATCTTCAACCGACATATCCTAGCGTTCCCGTGCATACAACAGCCTCACAGTGCCAGTTTTCACTCTAGGTAATGTTAAGAAACTCGGTGCTAGCATTACGAAACGGGCAAGGTGCACCGTGGGGAGTGTGGTAATTTGTCTGGAGAATGGTCACAGGAGGCAATGAAGTAGCTCATTAGCATAGTGAAGTTGGAGTAGTTGGTGCCAGTCAATGACAATGAGCACCATATTAGGACATGGACTAAGAAGAAACATGTAACAAGGGCTGACTACAAACTGAAATTTTTATTAGTCAAGAACAAGATGCATACGCTAACGTTACTCCTCGAAACCAGTGCCTGTACGCTCGTAGCATGCACTCAAATGCCACTACTTTTCCTTAAATGACGAAAGCTGTAAGATTGGGTGCATGTTGAGGCTGCGGACACACAGGCGCAGTGTTTAAGGAGTGGTGTTGTTCTGCATATTTCAGTGTTCCGCAGTAAAAATATCGGTTCGTAGTTGAGACTTGGCTGGTCTTCACTATTTGTTCATGTTTTAATGTGATGCTCTGCTTGGGGAAAGACCTCGATGTGAAAGAAATGAAAAAACACACAAGTAACGAAGAAAGAAGGGAGCGTTGGGGGGATGAATCGGTACTGTATCCATAGTTTGCATATGCCTGGCTCTTCTTATAGTGCGTGTAGTGCCGTATTTAAAATTTTAGGACCCAGAGGGGTAACTGCTCGTGTGACGCTAATGATGTTGACTCTGGCTGGTTTAGGTCCAGAAGCGTTTCAGTTCACAAAATATATGCTCACTGATTACGGATGAAGTGTGCACAACATTTATGAGTTTGAGCAACTGATTTCCTAACTTTCCATTACTAATGCCAACATGGCCAGTTAAGCACACTGAGCAACTACAGTAAAACCTCGTTATAACGAAGTTGAAGGGGAGCGGTAATTACTTTGTTATAGCCATTAGTTCGTTATAACCAATATCAATTTCATCTATAGGAACTTCAAGGGGAATTGCAATTACTTCGTTATATCCGATAGTTCGTTATATCCGGGTTCGTTATAACGAGGTTCTACTACTTTTCAAATGGTTAAACAGGACCCCCGAAATTGGGCTCTGGTATAGCATTAGTTCGTTTAACCAATATCAATTTCATCTCTAGGAATTCAAGGGGAATTGCAATTACTTCGTTATATCCGATAGTTCGTTATATCCGGGTTCGTTATAACGAGGTTCTACTACTTTTCAAATGGTTAAACAGGACCCCCGAAATTTGGGGGCTCTGGACCTCCTTGGCCTCAACCTTGAACATAACCTGACACTAAATGCCTGCATGCCTAAATCTGCAAAATAATACAAGTAATGACTGCGGCTTCCACGTGCACAGGATGTCATCACTGCTGTTCGAGCCAAGCGAGGGGCGGTGCGGTAGCTGCACGCCACCACCGTCGTCCCAGCAGAGCCACGGCTACCACCTGGCGGGGGGGCCGCAGGGAGGAGTGTCGCGGGTGCCGCCCTTCGCCCCGCAGCCCCACGCAGGGGGTCAGCCGGGAGGAATACGTTCGCTGTCGGTAACGTCGGCGCATGCACAGCAGCAGCAGCCGCAGCAACAGCCTGTGTCGACAGTCACGTGCAATGCGCACGAAGTGTGCCACTACTTTCAGCAGGTGACTGCAGCTACAACAAAAGAAACGCTGTAAAGAGCAATCCAGACTGCATGTGTGCAAATCATGCCGTCTTGTTTGAGCCCCAAAGCAGAAACCGCCAACGGTAAAATTGTTTGAATGTTATGTGCCAAAGCTGTGCCCTAGAATGACGTGGATGGAGATAGATGAAGTTTGCATGCGTTCATCTTTATCAAGTTTGCTGTTTTAGCTAAGCTGCGATAAACCATGTCCTATATCAGTAACTGGAAACCACGGTCAGTCGATGTCTCTACTTATTGAGCCCTATGGTGCTTGCCGAAGAGGTCAGGCATGCCTTGCCTACAAAATGAATGGTATGCCATAGTAGTTAAGCATTGCCCGACAAGTGCAAGTGAGTTGCACTCAAAGATGATCGAACCATGTGCTTGCCACACTTCAACACTGGAATATGTGCAGCACAACCAACTTTGCACATATCGCATGGTATCAGCACAGGCATGCTATTGTAAATCACACTCATGTGGTGCCCCAAAGAAAAAGGGGAGATCATCTTGCAACTAGAGCTAGAACGTTTAATTCGCCATGTCGGGGAAGGCTTAGTGCTTCGAACTGCTGCTCACTGCAGAAGTGTTTTTCCCACCCATTTCTTGGTACCCAAACCTAGGAAGCCGACAGACCTACTGTGCACCTGGAAACTTTGACCAACACAAACTAAATTGATTTTGCCTATGCTGCTACTTAGAATATACAGTACAACCTGGTTGTAACGAACCCACATATAACGAACTAATGGATATAATGAAGCAATCGTAACTTCCCTTGAAATTCCCATAGACGACGTGGATATTGGCATAGCGAACTAATGGTTATATCAAAGCAATTGCTACTACTCCTTCAACTTTGTTATAACAAGGTTTTACTGTATCATTGTGCTGGGAACACACAGCAGGAAACAGACACTAAGGCACTACTCAAAGCATGAACACCTTGTTATTAGGCAAGGGCAAGTAGCAAATTCTTAGACAGTAAGAATCAAATAGTGCCTGAAGCAAAGTCTTTACATAGTTCTTGTGTCTTTAATGAACATTAAAATAACATAACACAGTGCTCTCATCCTAATACAATATTAGCATTGGAACCACAAGTGAAGCATCAAGAACAAAAAGGCATATATATTCCTTGCCTGCACAGACGTCTTCAATGAGTACAAATGACCGTAGTAGTTGAGCTGGTAAAAGTCTTGAGACAATGAGCAATGCAGCCTATTGCTTGCTTTGAGACAGTAAAACAAATTCAAAAAGACAGTAATAGCTTTGATATGTCCGATAATTCATTATGTATGTGTATTTGTGATACTGTGTGAACGGAAATTCTATTTTTGTTTAATTCGTTATAACCGATAATTCGTTATGTTGAGGTCCTACTGTGTTGTAAGCCCTCATTTGATTGGAGCTTTGAATCAAGTACGTTCAGTGTTCGAAATTGTGGATCATTTGCGTGCTCTCCTGCTTTTCATTATTAGCGATAATAAACCACCCACTGCATGCGTTCCCAGGTTTTCTATGTGTCGGCAAACCACCCACTGCATGCGTTCCCAGGTTTTCTATGTGTCGGCCATCCTCACGGGCATTGCGCTGGTCATTGCTGGCGCCATCCAAACCGGAGCGCCAGACGCCTCGTTGAACTCGGACCTGCCCCCGATTGGACCGGGGATCGGCGATCCACCGGACGGCATGGTTGCCGGTGGCGATCTGCTAGTGTTTGTTTATATTGGTGTGCTTCTCATCGGCGTCAATGTCTCGTTGCTGCTTCTGCAGTGCTACATGCGTAGCAAGGAGCTCCGACGAGCCCGGCGGACGGCAATGATGCAGCCGCCTTCGATTCCGCCCGCCACGGTGCACTACAATCCCCTTGTGTCCGTTGGCCCACCAAGACAGGTGATCACAAACGTCAGCTTGTTCTTTCGTTTGTACCACTTTCTTTTTAAAGGGATACTCAACGCAAAACGACTTTTCTGCTATCAGTAAATCGCCCTCCACTCCGGTGGCGAGAAGGCTAGTACTCAAGCTCCTGCTTGCCCCCCTGACTAGATGCGCCGCTTCGGCAGGCGTGGCGCACAGTTTGAAAAATCCGCATGCATCACGCTCGTTTTACCGCCGGAACCCACAGAAGTTTCAAATAACTGCCTCCACCTTCCCCTGCAGCAGCAGTAAAACTTCATTATATTAAAATTGTGGATTGACATGCTCCGTTATATTAAAAAAAATACATGGTGTTTTATAGCCATCACAAGTAGAAATCAAATTCGTTATATCGAGAATTTTGTTATATTGAAGTTTGATATATCAAGGCTTGGCTGTATTAGTTTTTGGTTGTTCAGTGTGGTTTACTGGGAAATTGGGATTTGGCTTACTGGGGCTGCACGTTTGTGTTGTGGTTTCTGACCTGCTGCTTGATAAAGAAGAAAGCAAGGGCTTGTCCGATTGGTTCGTCCCGGAGTAATCTGTGACATCAAGGTGCATTCCTTGCTAGCCAAACACATGTGATACTAAGTTTTTTCTTCTTGCTTGTCCACCTGTTTGTAACATTAGATTCAATGTATGCTGAAGCAAAACTGTAGTTAAAGAAAAGCGTCGACAGTTGGGCCAGTTGGTGCATAATTTCTGAAGAAAACCAGCTCAAAACACACGGACACAGAAGAAGAAGGCGCACAGGACGATGCTGGAGTTAAAGAATTAAAATAAGACTCATTCTTCAAAAACAGAGTGCAAACACGAATTGTGACTACTAGGGGTTCTTAACAGGAAGACTGATAAGAATCGCAAGGTTATCTGTACTCACCTAACATGCCTCATTATGATGCAGTTTTAACAAGTATGATAATCCCAGAATTTAATCATTTATTTTTTCATAGGTGGCCATGCCATGTGCTATGGACATAGCGTCCGGCATACACAGGCAGCAGCCGCAGGTGCCATCACCGGGGAAAGCCCAGCGGCGCGGCTACGGCCCATCATCGGTGCACAGCGTCGCAACGGTGCCGGCAATGCCCAGCGCCCAGCCCCACTGGATGCTCACCCCAGGCTCCCGGTGAGCGAATCGCTGAGAGCTTTGCGCCGAAGGTAATTGTGCCGCACAGACCACTAACGAAGTCGTTGGGTCCCCGCACATTGCACCTAAAGGCATACTGCAGCATAGTTTTAGACATTGGGAAAAGCCTTGTTTTGGGATATTGCAAGTTGAGGAGGGTTTATATGTAAAATTTCACTTGAATAACGCATATCGGGCTAGTTGGTCTACCATAAGCCAAAATCAGCGTGCACTTGAGAAGGACAAAGAAACGGTGCTCCTTCCATAGCCCTTCTAGACAAGGAGCTGTTCTTTCTATTGGAGGATGAGCAATTATGCTTGCCTTTCTAGATCTCTGTTAAAAGCTTTGTTTGCAAAGAAAGAGCCGGTATTTACATTGTGGCTTCTGTGGGGGGAGCTGAAATGTCAATGCATTTTTCAACCATTTCCGGCCAGTGTTTAGATCCTTTCTTTTCAAAGATGTATGATTCCAGCCGAATGGGCTTCCATCATAATCTCGACTTAATGTCAGGCCTTGTTTCTTTGTTGTTGTTGTGGTTTGGATACATGCTGTGTATCATTAAGGGGAAGACGCAGAGAAGATGTGTTCCATCAGTGGCAATGGTCCGTAGAAATATTACGGAGGTGTAAGAACTTCAGTTGAGGGTCAGCACTTGTTTCTCGTGCTACCTTTCATTGTCCTTGTCATGAGGCGCTGTTCTTGCCTTACAAAATTCAACAGTCAAATTAAGGGCACGCGAATATTCCAAACATACGAATGGTACTTGCTGTTTGACTTGATTTGCACCTCATTTTTACTATTCAAACTGCTCGCACCTTGTAATTAACAGACAGAATGGAATATATGTCCCATGACAAGCGGTCCCCATTCCCACATGTGCTATGCTTTGCTACATAGCACTTGTGTACTGCTGTGAAGTTAACCCATGCATCTGCACATTTCTCCGTTGGACTGTTCTTCAGGACTCAGCCGTTCTTTTTTCTAGAATTGACATTGTGGGAGCTACACTAATCATGCAGCAAGTTTGTTCCTTTGCCCATGTTTAGGAGTACATTTTCTCTCTAATTCAACGTGTGATTGTTTGAAAAATATTCAAACATTATTAAAAAATTCAACTCACTGTCAAACATAAACAATGGAATTCACTTCAATCCCAATATTTTGCTATTCGCACTGCTCTAGTTGAAGTACGGTTGGCTGTATTGCAGAAAGTTTGTGAAAAGAACAGTTGCATTAGATTTTGTATCTCCCATTGAAGAATTTAATTAGAATTTTCACACTTTCTTGTTCACAGGGCGGCCACGGTCGCTGCTAGCCAGCCGCCACCCAGCTACGACAACCTCCTGGTGGTCGGGCACTCACCACGCGAAGTCGCCACACTTCACCTCATCTAGTCACTTTTCGTTTGGCACGCCTCTCCTCTGGTCGGGGCCGTCTGGGCTCCACTCAACCACCCCTGCATTTAACTCTTGTGTGAGAGGTTTCACGTCTGGTGACTTTTCTTTTAGGTACAGTCAAACCTCGATATAACAAATACGGAATGTAACGAATTATCCGTTATGGCAAAGCCAATGTTGCCGTAACGGATAATTCCGTAGTAATGCCATAGTATGTTGCTATTGCAGCAGTGTTGCGAAATATACTTTTACAACGAATTTTTATGCATAAGGAAGGTACTTTCGTGTCAGATGAACTCCATTATAACGAGGTTTGACTGTGAACAGGACTGGGAAAGGAAAGGGAGGAAATAAGTGACCCGGAGGTTCCGTGGCATGACCTGCTACGAGACTGACATGTCCTGCTTTCATAAACGGAACAAGGTCGCAGCTGCTTTTGGAAAGCACGGCAAGACAGGCACAGCGGCTACGAAACTGACACAACCTGTGCTGTTAGGATGCTCTCGTGTGACGTGGCAAAAAGTACTAACAATGACAAATTATGTCCTGTAAGTTTTCTTTATTATTATTATATAAATTTTTGTCGTGCTACCTAAAAAAAAACTGCATCAAGCGTAGATGCAGGACATGTCATGTCACGACATCACTAGATCACACGTTTTAACAGGGCGAGGACACAAAGCAGAGAACTTACAAGATCAATTCTGGCAGCTGTCCAACGGGGCACGATGTGTCGATATCATCCTTGTTTCGTCTTTGCCTTGTGCTATCCGAAAGCAGCTATGCCCTATGTAGAAATGAGTCGTGTCCTGTCGACACACGTGAGCTGCTATTATGTAGTCCCTCAAGGCAAGGACAGAAAGGACAAACATGACAGAGCATTCCCTCTCTAAAAGTGTTCTCCCCTGCCAGGCCACGACGAGACGTGTTCCGTCATCTTGATTGTCTTGTCCTTGTCAAGCACTGCTAACAGGAACTACGCTGTGTGTAGTTCCACAAGACGAGGACAAAGGGATTGTCCTTGCTTCATTGCTTAGTTCAAGGACATGTCCTGTCAGTGCAGATGGAAGGGAGTGATAGGATATGTCCTGCTGTACTCTGTGCTCTCTATCCTTGTCGCGCTACGTAAATGTAGGCACCAACCCACTCCAACATGCCCACCTACGCACCCTTTTGTAGAGTGTGGATCAGTAATGCTTCTCTTGATTTGTCCGCATTCTGAAGACGACCTCTAGAAGGAGCATCAGTCGAGGAAGGGAATTTCTCATTCCATCGTCTCATGGCCGAGCTTTCTGCTTCAGCGCAGCTAACTTATAGCACCACTCACGACTACTACCGTTCATAACACTGGGCACACATTAGTCACACTTTTCACATCTTCGAATTCCCGAAGCAGTGTAGTGTACATTTAAGAAAACGTTCATAGGCGAAGGACGGAAGCTCACGGCATCACCTTTTACTGTCTTTTATAATGCAGTTCACTGTGGACGACACATCTCATAATGATCACATGTAAAAACTGACACGTGTGCGCTTTTGAAGCAGCCTGAAACGAAGTTTTTATCGAAGGATGGAACTTGTCAGCATTACCTCACTGCTTTTAAACTTTCTCTTCACACAGTCAACTTACGACAGCAATGCTTGTAATGATTACTTCGTGTATCGATAAGCATTTTTTACTACTGCAGTATGTATTGAAGGCTTTCTACAAGATGTAGTGCTATAAACCAGTAATGATCAAATTTAACGTCTTTTCTGTTGTTTCCTGTCAGTATACCGCTCAATATTTACAAAGCAGAAAACAACAAATGCATAGGTCGAAGGATAGCCTCAGCTAAGCTACCATCTCTGAAATTGTGATGAAGAAATTGTTGAACATGGGGTGTCGCTAGGCCAAACGTTCTGACAAGTAGACTTCTCTTTGTCAGGGCAGCAACTGCAACTGGCAGGCATAGAAGCAAAACCGTATAAGCTACCCTATTTACAATATTGTAAGTCAACCCATTTTGTTGAAATTTTGTATCCAAAATGGGTTGATTACAGTCGAAACCAGAATGTGTACCGCCAGGCAGCTTTTTTCTTTTGACTTGTGAGTTGGGGTGGTTCGACCTACATTCGAGTCAACTTCAAACACACTGCAGCGAACATTTTGACAAGTCCACTTGCCAAAACACTAGTGCTAACAACCGTGCCGACTAAGACAAGTACACTTTTCGAAAGGTTAACTCTAGTGACATTCCTTGTTCAACGATTTTTACATCACCTCATGCCTCTTGTCTTCCTTAAACTTCTGTTCTCGTTTGTATCGTCTGAGATTGTATCTTTTGCGCTTTCAATGCGTCGTATACCATGTTTGTGACACAAGCACTTGCCCCACCATATTGCCCTGCGTTACATTTTACACATAGTAAGTGATGCTACGGAGGCTAAATAATTCTCGCACTGCTCATTCCCATGATGGAAAAGAATGGTGTGTCATGTGTGGATATATTTATAGGGATTACATTATAATCTTGGTTTGAGATAGTTGGTATTGGTTCATAATTGGGCAGCTTTTGTTACACATTGAACAAGGACGAAGAAGTCTGCAAATTGAACGAGGACGTCCTGTTGTTCTGTGTGTTCTTCATGGTCATTCAATGTGCGCCAAAAAGTTTTCAGTTATGGATCACAGTAGCGTGTCGAACGTGGTAATGTAATTTGTAGACGAGTAGCAGATTTTCCTAAATATTGCGCGCTTTCTTGGAAATGAATGTGAGATAAAGGGCAAAAGGAAATGGCGGAATTATGCTGACCTATGCTCAAGTGTGCTCCCACATTTTAAAACGGAAAGAAGGAGCTCTGCTTTTCGCCAAGTGTGATTGCTCATGAGTGTCTGCCAAGGTGATTTAAAGCATACTCTATGGGCGTCGAGTGGCAGCTGTTTCGTGTACATCAGATAGAAGCTATATTGAAGAGCCGGAACTACCTCCCCTAATGCCATTTCTAGTTTTTATCGTGCTGCCTATGTTAGAA
This sequence comes from Hyalomma asiaticum, assembly GCA_013339685.2. Classification (NCBI taxonomy): domain Eukaryota; kingdom Metazoa; phylum Arthropoda; class Arachnida; order Ixodida; family Ixodidae; genus Hyalomma; species Hyalomma asiaticum. The sequence goes on along the minus strand of CM023490.1, from coordinate 26,644,391 downwards.
GAAAGTGTGTCCCTGCCTCATAGCACACACATATTTAAAATTCTAAAATCAAAAGCTTGGCGTAATCTCGTCTAGTCTGGAAAAGACATTGTGAGGAGTTTTAGTTGCATACTAGTCCAGTCATCTCACTCCCATGCATTTGCTTGTATTTTAGTTTACTTTTCACTTTATGTATGTTTCTGATACTCTTTGAAATGTGTATGGGTGCAGACCTCGTCAAGCACAAACATAGCTTTTTGTTGCTTCTACATAGCAAAGTAATGCTTGGTAGATTGATTTGACATGTATACAGTCGAGCCTCGATATAGCGAGTTCGGATATAACGAATTATTGGTTATAGCGAATTATACAAAAGAAAAGTATTGCCATTAAAACAGTTTTAGTGATGTACATATATGATGAATTACTAGATATAACGAATTGCATGGGAAAATTGTGTTTCCATCAAAGCAGTATTACTGATATACATTTATAGTGAATTATCAGATATAATGAACCTATTTTCATGTCATATTGAATTCGTTATAACGAGTTTTTGCTATAATGCCAACCATGAAAGCATCTCAATTCTCACACGCAATCTTTCTTCACAGTATATGTCAACTGGGCTCCTGTGATGGCAGCAGAAGCGCTCTTTGCTTTTTCATTCGTGGTCAGCATCTAATTAACCTTTAACAAATTCAAAATTGTCAGGTTTCAAGAACAAGGTTTCCAGGCACAGGTTAATTTTTTGCGGCCCTGGTGTGCAAGTTAAAGTTGGGCCAGACTCTCTTGCAAATAAAGGTGGGGCCTAAGCTCCATGCTCTTAATGCATTGTTGTCACTAATAACCTCACCACAGTGTTTCAGTTAATCAGGGTTACTGCTTGTATTCCTGGGGTTAGCATTTCACTGTCATGAAAGCTTACTGCACTAGGCTATAACTGATGTTGAACATAACCGTGATTGGCGTCCCTAAGTAACTAGGCCGTTAGCTGTGCCACAGCAATGGTCCTCTAGTTTGCATATTGATTTTGTGTGTGCGAGTGAGCGCTGAGGCCACTTTTTGCAACAACTGTGCAATATGTAAGGGTCTGCTTGACTTGTTATTTTTGTATCCTTTTACATGGCTCGGTATCCATAATTATACATCGTGACCTCTCCTCCTGTCAGGGACGGCTGAATTGGTGTCACGTATCTTTTAACAGAGATAGCATTGCGTTAATGACAAAGCAGTTTGCTAGTCTTTTCTTCACATTACTTTTACAAAAAAGATACGTTGACAAAATATTGCTAACATTGTTCAGTAAAAACATCTCGTGCATTACGTCAAGCTGCTGTTATAGCAAAGTCATCCAGCCAAGACAGCCTGCCTTATAGGGCGTAAATTTGTGTATGGTTTAAAAAACATTTAATGGCGACCTATGCTCGACAAAATGCAAGTAAGAGGTGTTTCTTCTTGGCATTTTTTCCATGATTTCTGGTCACGTACTACATTCTACAGTCCTTTATAATGAGCACGTCCCCATTTCTAGTCCCTACGCAGTCTTGAAAAAGACCTTGGAAAAGCAGCCGGCTGCCTGAATAATTTAAGCTATTTTGACATCTCGCTCGTTCAAGAATGGTTCTAGGAAAAGTATGCCGTGCTTGAGACGCCTCGGAAATTGATTGTTTCTTGCTGCAGTAAGCAGATTACTGTGCCAGTTTCAACTGAACAAAACACAATCTTAGCAGCAGTTATGGGTGGCCAACTCCCATGCTCGAGTGCAAAAAACTCTACGGGCTTTCCATCTGAGATAAGCAAACAACCCTATAATAGACAGTGCTGTGCATGCAAAAACTGCTCTCTTCCTTTTTTTAACCGAATAAATATTTATTTTTTTTATTTAGTCAATACTGCCGACTTCTATACGAAGTCGTAGGCAGGAGTTGGTAACAGATACACTTGATAATACATTTCCCAAAGCAAGAAAACAACAGAGGAAGCTTAAAAACAGTCATTATATCAGGGAAAACATAGAAGGAAAGTAGGAATTTACAAACATTGAACACATAAGTCAATGCAGCACTTTTTTTTTTTTGTGCTATTCATGTGAGTGCTTTTGAATTTCAACGGCAACAAGCTTTGGGCAGCTTAAAAAGCCCAATTTCAGGTAGTGTAGTTGTAGAGCGGCCTTCATGCATAATTTTGTGTTTGTGGTATAAGGCGAACCATCTCAAAAAGCTCGAGAGAAAAAAAAGTAGGCTTAGAAAGGAACACGAGCGTTTTCGCCGCATGAAATGGCACCACAACCTGGAGCGTTCGTTCGTACCCGCACAGCTCCTAACAACGACCTCCGAGACTGCGTGCTGCTTGTGATGAGCTGAAAATCTTAGAGGCTACACTTTGAAATCGACACCGCGCATCATCTGTGTAGGTGCGTTTAAAGGCTATTTGACCATTACCAGGCAAAAGGTACTGTTAAGGTTGTTTTAATTCTGTGTACTACAGTAAAACCTCGTTATAACGAAGTTGAAGGGGGAGCTTAATTACTTTGTTTTAACCATTAGTTCGTTATAGCCAATATCCATGTCATCTATGGGAATATCAAGGTGAATTGCAATTTCTTCGTTATATCCAATGTTCAATATATCTGGGTTCATTATAACGAGGTTCTACTGTATTTACAAGAAATACCAGCATGGGGAAGTTTCGTTTAAGCAGGCCTTCAAGCGCTTTTTTCATTGTTTTCGATTTTACGGACATTTTCAGTCATATAAAAAAAGAACTCTTTGGTATTTTCAAACGCATGAAATCAAGGTATAACTGCGAACAGCATAGTTCATACAGTTGCGATGCTCTGTGAGTGTAAAGTGCTAGGAAATCTCACCTTTCTTTTAATCAAACAGCCTTCAAACTTATCGTGTGGACTGTGCATTAATTTTATGATTGTTAATATAGACTGACATCATCGTATGAAGCTTGCTGAGAGTCCAATAAGCTTGCAAAAGCAGATCAGCAGACACTGCTTTACAGCCCTTGTGGCGCCTCCATGCAATAACACATTCTCGCTTTTTTTTTTCTCCTACCAATTTCAAGGTGTAACTAACACAGAGAGTGCTGTCTTTAGCTTTGTACTTGTGCCGTTTTCTCCCATTTTCGTGTGCTCACAGTCAAAATGCCTGCAACTCGATTCATATGCGGCCTACCGCTGAAGTCGTAGCTCTAGTCCTTCCTGCTTTGTTTGGCTCATCCATCATTTTCAGTCATTTTCCTCGTGATAGAGTCAAAGCTTGTATATAATATAATGTACTATCTGGCTCCAGTCTAGGTTTACTATAATCTACATTCATTATTGTATCATATATTTACACTGTAATAGCTCTGAGGCAATTGTTATTTACTTCATTATATTCATGTTCTCTATACTTATACTAAGGTTCTACGGTGTGAAGTGTTTTTGTGTGAGCTGAGACATATTATGACATGAACATTTCCTTTTGTTGGATGTGTAAAGGCTCAAGGGGCGATTGTTTTCCCCTTTATGGTTTTGTTCTGACTGCCAGTGGCGTTTTTGTTCGATGTGTGCACTTATGTCAGATTTTGTACCTGAATGCAGAAGATTTTCGTTTTACAAGAGAGTGTGGAATGTTCAACATCGGAGCAGCATGTTCTTTTTTTAAATGTGGTGCGTTTGGCGAGGAGGTGCTCCATTTACAATTGTCGTGCTCTGCTCCAGCTAAGAGGCTGCTACTGTTCCTTCCCACGCATTCTAGTCTTGTAGAATTTCTTCGTACGCTTCGCCGCAAAAGTTCATGAGACACGTAGGATTTTCAAGAAAACAGGGCCCCAATAACGAAGCCGTAGATTTCATCAAATGGAAAATTTTAGTCAAATGTAAGCCTTCGTTACACAATGACCAATCAACTCTCGTTATTTCAAGCTGGGTCTCGTTAAGGCACAGTAACAAAGACATAAATGTTACCCCACATTACGCAGAAAGTCCCGTAAAACTCTGCACTTGCCGTCATTTTCATTACACCTGCTGAACTTAGCACGCCAGTCGTTGCAGAAACAAGACCATCCTAGTGCAGACTTCCAGATATGTTGTATAGTTTAGTGCAAAGCATGCGGTACACATCTACGTGGCGGTTTGTACATTTGGGACTGATGTTCTCAACGAACCTCTTGCACTTACAGGCGACAGCATGGGTGAGGGTTAACACCAGTCCATATCTTCCTCAGGGAAGCTAGTGCTTTTGAGCTTTTGAGGCTCTGTGGTAGGACTTACTAAATTGAAGGCATCACGCCTTGACAAGGAAGCAACTCAAAATGTCCCTGAAGTTGTGTCTCGTGAACTTTTGTGAGTCACTGTACGGTTCGTTGCCGCTTCATGTACATTTCATCATGCAGTGCTGTTCCTGGTCAAGCATCCTTCTTTAAGTAAAATGTGCCTCATTTAGTCACCTCTTTATTGTCTGAGGCTGCCATTTGTTGAATGAGCAGTGAGCTTTTCCTTGCTTTACTATGAAAATTTTACTGCAAGTGAACATTGCTGAGCAAGAGGCTCAGTCCGTTCTTGTATGTCGCAAAGGCTTTGTAAAGAGCTTGAGCGATGCATTCACTGCAAAACTTTGTGCACATGCCAACGAAAACAAATTTTTTTGATGTTCATGTGTAGTGTTTGTAAATGCACGTAACCTTAAAAACGAGCTTTAACATGATGCCTATGGCGTCAACAGCAACCATGACAACGTTTCACCAGAGGCCATTTCCCGGTGCTGCACTGCAAGGAAACGTTGCACGGTTTTGCTCCAAACGTGACTCTGAAGGTCCTTTTTAATGTTCTTTGTGTGGACTTGCTCAATTGTCTATTATGTATGATTTCAGCCTGTCCGTAATCTCATCCTAGCTTACGGAACATTAATGTTCTTTGTATGGACTTGCTCAATTGTCTATTATATATGATTTCAGCCTGTCCGTAATCTCATCTTAGCTTACGGAACAGTCGTCTACATTCACATGAATCGTGCAGCTACATGTGCTGGCAGTGACATCTGGCAGTGGTCATCTATAGCACTTAAGAGTATTATTTTGGATGACCGCGTTCAAGGTTTCTGTTCATCCAAATATGTTGGAAGCTATGCTCCTTAGTGCATATATATTAGATTTCTAGTTAAATCTATGCATGGACAATGATGCAATGGAGACTCTTTGAACACTTCTCAGTCAAAGAAAATGTCAGTGAGATGTCACACTACAAAGTTCATTCCTGCCATTGATGTCTCAGTCAAATGTAGTGTGCTTTACGGAACAGATTATTTTAATATAAACGGTATCATAAACAGCAGTGCATTTTATGAAAGTGACAAAATTTTGCCCACCACTCACAGATTTTGCTTTGAAGCAGGGAAAAAAGAAATCACATTTCTAATAAGATACTTGCATTTACCTCACTATGTAGCTTCTCGGGCGAATGAAACTTAAGAATTCCAGAGTGTGTTCTTTTACATTTCTTGTATCAGTTCGATGCACCATGTGTTGGGTAGTGTTTAAAAATTCTAAATTTACATACACCATCATGTACTTGACTTTATTCTGGGTAAACTGGTTCTCTGGAACCAGTCCCACTTCGTAAAATGCATAACATGGCAAAATTGGAAACCCCTTGATGTGTCGTTACATCAAAGGTCAAGTTCCTCTAGTAGCTGAAGAGAGTGTACTAGTCGTCTAGAAGGGTGGCATGTCAGAGTGTTTTGACAGCATTTTGCCGTCACCTCGTCTGGCAGCAGTGGACATCATGAATGACATTCAAAGAAAATTTACATAGCAAAAAGAACTTAAAGAGAGATCAGATAGCCTTAAAGGGACTTTGACACAGATGTGACAATTCTTTACAAACCCATTGAGGCAGTAGCGCAAGTTTTTCACGTCATTGCCATACCAGTATAAGCAGTCTTTGTAGGGCATACAATTTATTGTAAGATTTTAAACGTACTCGTCATCGTAGATACATCGCGGTGCCTCACAGGGTTTTCAGCCACCCCTGTTTTTTCAGTGTCGCTGGTGTTACGATAATGATCAGCTTCTTGGCATTCGTATGTCATGAGAGACCGAGAGTGGCCTGGTTTGTGGCAGTACTTATGGATCTAACAAATAAGATGGAGCATGTCCTCCACGAGCTACTGAACTCTGGTAAAGTACTGCAGAAACTACAGCTTAGTGTTGACCACTCAGCAACAGATTCAGAAGAAAAGGCATGGCTTGGGATGGGGATGATCTTAATCTCTAATGGACTCTATAATAAAATACCACTTAGCTTAAATTATGGTGCAAATGACTTACTCCCACCTAACTAGATAGATGATTTCAAGAAGCCATTTCAGAACCCCTTAATATGTTTCTACCTCTGATGTCAAGGTGCTTGTCCAGCATGTGTGAGGTGACCTATCATCTGAGAGGTTGTTACACTGTAGCACATGCTATTACTACTTCCCAGTAACTTCTCTATACGTAACATATGTGGAGACAGCAGACTTATGAGCAAAAAGGGTGAGCTCAAAAACTTCAGCAGTAGCATTTTATGAAACATGCCTAACTTGAGTTTATTTCGTGCCAGAATTTTCAGCCATGTGTCCCTGTGTACAACATAGTGTAACGAGAACTTTCGAGCCAACCGTGCCACGTTTTCTTGTTGCGCATCCCAGGAAATTTTCACGATGTGTTTCCCTCCTATATACACCCTCCTGTTGAGCTTGTGATGGATTTCCATGTGAAAAAGCACAACTGTTATTTATTGCTACCATATTTGTCATGTTCTTGTACAAACATATCATTGTTTGATAGTCTCCATGGTATGTGACCTGGTATATACGTCTATTTGCTTGCCAAAATCAAGGGACCCCATTTTTTGGCCCTTCCCCGTCTACGAATGTACTGCTCATTATCATATACGTGCGCAGTGTGTCTACATGTTTCCTTTTCATATTGTTGGAGCGTTTGTTTATAAATATGCCCCACCAGAAGTACTTTCTGTGGTCTGCCTCATCTTATTTTTATTAATATATCTTTGCTAACCAAACTGGGTTACTGCTGAAGCAGCAGCCAATTGTTCCCATGGTAACGTTAAATATAGTCACAGTATTGCATGTACGCAGCATTGAAATTTGTATTTGGCATGGTCGAACGGTATATTTCAGGAGAGTGTACCTGAAAGCAACTCAAGGTTTATCTTCGGAAAAACATCGCACAGCTACTTCACCGATGGCAGCATCACAACCTGTAGACACCACAAAGATCTTGTGCGACAATATGTGCTTCTCAAAGAGCTACATGGCACTTGGTGACAGACAGGCCCATCCAAGTGCTGAAATAGCCCAAATAACTCAACAAAACTATCCTGTTTAATATAGATGAAAGAGCAAAAGAAGTAAAGGCCCTATTAGAACAAAAATATGTACTGTGGGCATTCACTTTTAGTGCAATATTTAAGGTATGTTGTTTTGTTTTGCAGAACATTATGTAGAAAAGAGCACCAGCAAGTCTTGGGGGCAGTACAAATATTCTTGCGATGAGTGCACGTGGCCAGGTAACATAGTTAATGTGAACAAAAGTTTCTATAAGACAGAAGAGTACTTCCACGGTGAAAAGAAACTTTGACCTTTCCTAGCTCCTTTCAAGATTAAGAAGTAGATATATGTAGCCCTCCCAATCCCTCTGCATCTGAAACGCAATGCCAAACACTACATGAAAATGTGCATGCAGTTGACTGCATCCATACAGGCTGAAGCACAGTGGTTAGAAAGAAAAAAGGACCATGTCGCAGCTCTATTTACTGAGGTAAACTATATGTTAGGAGTTAAGCTCATGTCTTCTTGACGCACACAATAAAAACACGTTTTGTCCTTCGGTTTCTGCAAGACGTTTTATAGACGTTTCATTTCAGGCGTGTGTAAACATGTCATGCAGGGACCTTATTTTATTATTTTTTACAATATATACGAGGAAGCCTCTTGCCAGGAAGCGCTGGCTCTCCTTTTTCATTACAGAAATGTAGGGAAAAGCCAGTTTCATAAGAATTGAACTGTTCGATTACAAAAGGGGAGGCCATTTTGCGGCACGGCAGTTTATTTTTGTTAATACACTTTAAGGGTATGTCTAGGGCTACATATAACAGTGGGAACTCGGTGCACTATTTTAATTTTATCAGGATACATACAGGGTATGACGTATGACCCCGACATATCACTTCGGTGAAACATAACCTTGCAGCAAAGTAAGCCGCTCCAGCATTTTTTTTTTTTTTAGTTTTTCGCGGAAAGGCAAAAGCATGAAAGCGCTACAGCGCGAGAACTTGTTGCATCGCGCCCTGGAGCTAAAGGTCAGAGAACTAGCACAAAAACCGGCTCACGCACCACAGCATATCGATCGGTTTCTCATCGATATGTAATGGCAATTGTTACGCGGCGCCGTTCCTTATGAGGACCGTTTTATGTAGGTCGCCAATAAAGATTCACGGACCGACTGTTCGGCTCATTTTGCGCTTAGCTAGATCAGTGGACAACGACGATAACCGATATGTTTACATCCAGCAACGAATGAACAAATAAATGAGCATTTAATAAAGTAAACAAAGGGCTACGGGGAATTGTCGTTCCTTCCTAGGGACATCTGGGGGCCAACGGGAGAACCACCTGAGTGTATTGCGGAGCAGCTGGCTTTCTCGCCGCGGTGGGCCAAGAAACGACGGGGCCCGCCGACCCCGCTTCGCTTGATACGTGAGTTTCACGATCCGCGCTGCTCCGTAGCGAATCACTACTCCTCCCGATATCGCCCTTATCACTGTATCCGCCGCGATACGGAGCCGATATCGCGAGGGTTTCCTCTGGAACGCGATCAATGAGGAAGGAAGCCCTAACATAACGTAGCTTGTGTGCGTGCCGAGAGTAGCTGCTTCGTATGTGCGTGCGCTGAGGAAAGACAGATACGTTATCGGTGCTTTGAGATTGAATCGCGGTAATCGATAGGGTGGTTTTGTTCCAAGGGATCGGTCAAGAGTAGGAGGAGTACTTAAGAAAAAGAAAGAGAGGGCGAAAGGAGGGAGGAAAAAATGCTCCGGCATTTTCAGGGCTCCACCGGCTGGGCTGCCATGTCCGGGGTTTTCCACTGGTTTCGCTTGTTGGCCGGCGGCTTTTGCCTGCCGCTGGTGTTTCCGTACATCGTCTACAAACTCTACAAGCTGCGATGGGGCTCCCTGAAAACCGGCTGCCTGCAGGACAAGGTTGTTCTCATCACAGGCGCCAGTTCTGGGCTCGGAGAAGGTTTGTTTTTCTGTCCTGTTTCCTTCACGTGTTACATTGCTCTCTCGTCCCGTCGGGCCTGTAAGCGGCGTGCGTTAACCTGAGCGAGAAAGGAAACAACGTGTATTAACGCCTGAACATATCGCGAACTCTGTAGTTGTCAAAAATTGTCGCGTGTGGGTGTGTGGTTCGATGGATGCCGCGGCTACGAAATATCACACCGTTTTGCATTTGATTCGGGGCTTGACTCGCACGAATCGAATATCGACACTTTCTTGAACACAATTAAGTCTGCGACACCCTCTGGGCACCATTGTTTAAGGAAATCAGGCCTTTCCACACCATTGCGATAATTAGTCTAGCCTTATTAAACAGAGGAATATTACATAAAGACTTTTTCAGTTGTCTCTGCCCCTTATAACTTATAACTTTTACCCTCTCTACAGGATATTTCATCTGTTATTCAAATCTTGTTTCAGCTGTTCAGTTATAGTTATTATCACTGATGTTGATAGCTTAATTCCCGTGAAGCTTTCTAATAAACACGTTATGGGTTGGTTCTCGTATACTGCTTGGCTGCTTTTCGCGAATCGCAAGCACTGCTAAACTGCAACACACTAAATGTTTGGTGTAGAGGCGCCCAGCTATACACACAGCTTAATTAAACCCAAAGAACTTCAAATACGGCCTGCGTAACCATATTCTATATCTTCCCCAGCCAGAGTCATCGAGGAATGCTGAATCTGGCATTTGCAGACCATGTGTAGTGTATGGTTAAAAAATTGGAGCACATGTGCCACAATACATAAAGACTTTACTCAAGATACAGCTAAGCGCTCGTAATAATAGATCTAGCAACCTGCTGCAGATGAGTCTTATTGCATGGTCACAGTTTATCCATGATACGAATCTTTAACAAGTATTAGGTACATCAGATCTATGGCACATCGTCGTTCAGCTGTGGTGCTGCCACGACAACCTATGACATTTCTTTCCTCGCTCCGCATCACAAAAGGCGTGGAGAGGGAAAGAGAAACCAAACTGGCACACTGAGAACGGTTACACAACGATAATAAAACTGGTTACCATCAAGACTCCCAGCCGCACACCTCATTTCCACATTAGTCACGTTATGCCAAATGAATATCAGTGTGTAATTTGGGATGCATGATTCGAGTGCTTTTTCCTGACTGCAATGGGTGACTTGAACATTTACAGCTGCTGCATGCAGTTGTGAAGTCAGTGTGTAAACTCACGGTCATGTAGGGATCCTGGAAGAGGCCAAGGCGCCTATACGTGGCAGCCAGTGCATTATGGAGTGTGCACTCGCAATATTGAAAACGTGTTTTCCTTACTCAGATGCAAGACGTCTTTGAGACGTTTCATTTCAGACGTGTAGGGACTGTAAAGTTTTATGCATTCTGTAGCTGTCTAGTTAATGACATTGGGAGAATAGATGTCCAGAAAGCTGACAAAAACTCCTTGAACTGCATCTAATTAACATGTACAAGCACTCAAAATAGTCTATTTTCACATTGGTACTATGGTAGCACAACTTTTAATTTATTATACCAATACCTTATGTTATTCAAATGCTTTTGGAACTACTGTGACGTCCTTATCATTGAGGTTTCACTGTGTACTTTTATTGCAGCCTTGGCGCACAAGTTCTTTGCCGCCGGCTGCAAGGTTATCCTCGCCTCCCGCCGCGTTACCGAGCTGGAAAGAGTCAGGGATGACCTCATGCAGTCTGTGCCGGTGAGTACACAGGCAGTGATTCCTTGTCGTGTGTCCAGCACTAGACAAGTTGTTATACTGCTGACCTTTGTACTTGCCAACCTGGCATTGTAGCTGAGCTGGCAGATTACTTAGCTCTGGGCCGTGAATTCGATTCCCTGCCGTGATGGCTGCATTTCCATAATGGTGAAAGGCATGAACACGTAGGTACGTTGATCAGAATGTCAAGCACAGAACTTAATTTTATACCTTAACTTCGCATGGGAAGCTTGGTGCTGGGAGATTCGGAGAACATCGCTTCTTGCGAGAGATTATTATAATGCCATTGGCCAGTTGATAGGAAGCTTTAGCTTGTCCATAAACGTACTATTGCATTTTGTGCAATACTCACTTGGGATCGGGTCAGTTGTGATGGTGATTTTGATGGCATTCTCTTGCTGATGAATTGGCGGTAGGTCACTTCCTGAGCAATATTGGGTTTGCCTGCACCTGTTGTGGTCTACCAGTTTGCCTATCTCTACAGTGGACTCTCATTAATTCAGACCTGAGGGGAACCTGAATTTTGTTTGAATTGTCAGAAGTTTGAATTGTCAAATGGAAGCAGAAGCATGACTCAGTGTAACATACCAGGAAAAACAGAGACCAGCCAGTTACGTGCGTTGTTGGCATTGCAGTGTTTTTCTTTTTTTTTAATATTTTTCTAGCTAGTGCTTTTGGATGCTTTTACAAGTGCTGGAAGGCAAATGGCTTTATTCCTGGCTGTTAAAAAATATGTGAGCACGAATGTTCAGCTAGAAGGAAGCAAAGCAGGAGATATTTCCGGTAAGGATAAGCTAGAAGTATGAATTAGCAGAACTGATTGAATGGGGCAGTTTGAATTGAGCAGCTTTTAAATACATTGAACACATAGCAGTCTCACAGAAAGTTTGTTTGGATAATCAGAGTTTGAATTATCGAAAGTCTACCGTATTTTCCCTCTTTTCACTAAAACTTGAATCTGTATGTTGCAAAGTTACAGTTTAATGAACTCAGCATCACTTCTTTTTCTCCATGAAAGGCACTGATCAGTGGTCAGGCGGCCCCAGCTGTTGGGTTCACGGTTTAGTTAAAGAAGACTCATATCTATTCCTGCCATAGCCAACTACACTATTTATTTATTTATTTATTTATTTATTTATTTATTTATTTATTTATTTATTTATTTATTTATTTATTTATTTATTTATTTATTTATTTATTTATTTATTTATTTGTAAATACTGCCAATCTCAAAGAGATAATAGCAGGAGGGCATATCCAATGTTAGAATACAAAACAGCACGAATTTTAATACACTGGCAATAAAAGTTGTTTCAAATAAAGTGCAAAACAATAGCGATTAGTAGCATGTTGAATTTAAAATTAAAATGGGTTCACACAGTGAAGAAAATCGTGGTGAGAGGAAAATAAGCATTCCACACAGTGGTGCCATAACGCGAAGCGAGAAAAACATGCTGCGCACTTCCAAACACTTCAAGGGTAAAAAAAAAAAGGCATTTTTACACAGCGGAGCTGCAGTGCTAGGCGACAAATACATGCTAAGGCACTTTAAGTAAAGGTAAAGAAAAATAAGAACAGAAAAATCCATTAAGAAAACAGGCAGGCAGGTGTAGTTTGATAGGTCAGTACGAGGGGGAAGGAAAAAAACGATGAACGGAAATATTTAACAAAATTCAAGATTCACTTTCAACCACAGTTAAGAACAGTGTTAATGCTGTACTTTCTATGATAAGTAGAGGATGGTTATTCCATTCTCTTATGGTCAGTGGAAAGCAGAGTGAAAAGCTGAGTGGTGTGCTTGAAATAGTTGCGTGAACGTAGTCGTTAAAGTAGATGAAATGTTACATTTACAGCAACACTCGGGGCACCACGTACCGGCAGTGCTGCAGCTGGACTTGGCGGACCTGTCGACCATCACCGAGAAGGCTCAACAGGCTCTGCGCATACATGGCCGCATCGACATCCTCGTCAACAGCGGCGGCATCAGCTACCGCGGCGAGGCGTGCGACACCTCGGTCGAGGTGGACGTCAAGCTCATGATGGTCAACTACTTTGGACATGTTGCACTTACCAAAGGTTTGTTCTTCAGTCTCAGATGCATTGGTTCGGGCTTTTGTGTTTCTTTCTTAGTTCTCTGTGTCCTTCTTGAAAGTACAGTAAAACCTCATTATAACGAAGTTGAAGGGGGAGTGGTAATTACTTTGTTATAACCATTGGTTCGTTATAACCAATATCAATTTCATCTATAGAAATTTCAAGGGGAATTGCGATTGCTTCGTTATATCCGGTAGTTCGTTATATCCGGGTTCGTTATGACGAGGTTCTACTGTATTGCTGCAAGTGCCTCATCATGTCAAAGTAGTTCAGTTAGTCATGTTGCCAACTGTCAAAACACTGATACCCACCGCGTTCGGCACTTGACAGTTGCCATGAAGGTCATGGGGGCGAAATCACGGCCTCGGTGGCCACATTTCGATGAAGGCGAAATGCTAGAGGCCAGTGTACTGTGCGATGTCAATGCATGTTAAAGAATACCTGGTGGTCTAAATTTCCAGAGCCCTCCAATACGGCGCCTCCCATAACGATGTCATGGTTTTCTCATGTAAAGCACCAGGAATTATTACTATTATTATCAGAGTGCTGATAGTCTGCTGTTACGGCTTACCATTGTAATGCAGGGCTTGGTCTGCTTTGTTCTTACTTTTGAGATATTGTGCCCACTTTCGGTAACCTTTGTTAAATATACTCCAGGCCTGTGTGGAATACCAAGCACAGTCCAAGCATTATCTGAAGGAGCAGTCTTCTAAGTGCCTGTATAAACTTCTTTAGGGTGCTTTATGCAAGTACTGAGCATGGAAAGTAGGCGTGCTTTGTGATCCAAAAAATATGCTGCGATGGATGATCAGTTTGACACTACAGACAATTTGCTGTTTGTGAAAAAGGTCGTGTAAACTTTCATGAAAATTTTGTGCACCATGTGGATTTGGAATCTTGGCCCTCGAATCTATAGCGTGCACTGTTTCATTGCATCATGTGGGTTGATTTAGGCTGATAAAAACGCTGTTATCATTTCTCAGTGCGCATTCCCCTCAATTCAGCAGCTGATGTCTTCTTAGTTGCCACCATGGCCTCTAAGATTGGTACGCCCTTAGAGGCCATGGGAGGGCAAACCGTGCTCTAGCCTTGCTTCTGTGCGATGGCACCACGCAGGGTCCAGACATTTTTATTTTCTAGCTTTCACATAAATCTATTATTTTAGAGCAAACGAAACGTAATGATATGTTTACGCTTTTAAATGTCTTGAGGTGACGTCACTGTATAGTTTGTTTGCTGGCCTGTGGTGTCGCATGGTTGTTTAGGGAGCACAGGGACGCTAGGAATGCAGATGGGCATTATTAAATGTATTGCTGAATGTTGTGCGAAAATATTTCTGAATCGGCATGTTGAATGCTTATTGAAGCAGTGAAAATTACAATGGGGCAGCTGCATATTCCTTTCGTGACCCCTTTAGCAAAACGTCGACATCAGACTAATAAGTATCATAGGGGTTTGTTCACTGCTGTTGATGTTGTGAAGCCACCCATGCTATGGTCGAGATGATGTTGCTTTGTGGAACACATCCATAGCAATAAATGCAGAGACACACAGGACGCCGGGAGCAAACTTGGACGAGCGCAGACGATTACTCGTTAGGGAATCGACAAGTTGGCAAGATACTTTTACAAGAAAGGGGTCTTGAAACTTTAGAGTGGACAGGTGACTTTGTAGGAACGAGGAAACCTCATGCTGCCATGTGTCACGCTCTGTAATGATCACTCTGAAAGGTATATCCTGTAATGGAGGGCATAGCTTTAAAGGGTCCCTGAAACGTTTTTTTGACATTGTGTCATTGATTGGGCAACACAATTGTGAAATCATTCACACCATAAATGAAGCGAATCACCCTGCGCTAAGGTAGCTACGGACTTATTTCTGTCACCTTCCTCCTTACCACTGCTGTTCCTCCTGAACAACAGCTGCGGAGTGCACGCTAGTGACGACTGCGTCTCCCACGCCAGCCGCTGTGCAGAGCCCTCCGTAGCGACATAGTGCCGCGATGTCTTTACTGAGGTCGACGGCCTCGACAGTGCTAGCCTCTGTAATAGTGCGCCGGCGACTCACGTGTGCGCCGGCAGATGCCACGACGATACCGTTGGCTGCCCTTCAGTGCAGTGAAAATGCTTCGAGTCGAGTCACGTCGATCTCTCACGATGTGTGTATTTAAAACTTTGTAGTAAATTGCACGCTTAACGTAGAGCACTGATATTTTTACTCTAATGATCAGAAGGACTCGGGCTATCGGTGCAACACATTTGTACAAAATCACCAAAACCATTTCACGGTCCCTTTAAGGACCAACCAATCAAATTCTTTTTGTGCATGCAGAAGCCTCAAGCCAGCATGGTTTGTGTCCACGTTGTTCTTCCTTTTTATTCGTCAGGAGGCAGTTGCAGTGGTTTATAGTAAGCACACAGCTGTTACTAGCTTAGGTGAAAAAGCTGTGGGTTTGCATATAAGTCTCCTGAGTTTCTGTAAAACCCACTGATGATTGTACAACCGGTAATTTGAGTTGGTTCACATAAGCATACAAGATAAGTTACGGCTTCTTATTTCTTCATAATCAATGAGGAATTCTTTTTACATGTCAAAACCATGCTACGATTGAGGGCTCCAGAAATTTCGATCACTTGGGCTTCTTTAATGTACACGGACATGCCACTGTACATTGGCCTCTAGCATTTTCACCTCCATCAAGATGCAACATATGCGGCTGGGATTGAACCTGTGTCTTTCAGGTCCGCAGCAGAGCACTACAGTAAAACCTCGTTATAATGAAGTTGAAGGGGAGCGGTAATTACTTTGTTATAACCATTAGTTCGTTATAACCAATATCAATTTCATCTATAGGAATTTCAAGGGGAATTGTGCTTGCTTCGTTATATCCGATATTTCGTTATATCCGGGTTCGTTATAACGAGGTTCTACTGTATAACCACTGTATACCACCACGTTACAGTGGTTATAGTGCTGGTGGTTAGTGTGGTGAAGGAGCAGTTACTTGTAAGGTTAATTGCCATAGTGGGTAACAGTGCATTATCTGCAAGCTTGCTGACTTCACATTCATGGGAATTCTCATTATACACCTTTTCATTTTTTTTTTTTTCCAGCAATACTGCCCAACATGATCGACATGAGGGACGGAACCATCGTTGCCATCAGCAGCGTGCAGGGAAAGATTGGCCTGCCGTTCCGCTCGGCCTGTGAGTTGGCAGTTCATGCTGCCATCTATATCAGTCATACAGTGTCAGTCAAAAGATTTGAAGCCACTTAAGTGCAATACAAGGCTGATATGCCTTACAGTGCAGCCTGCATTGTACCTTCACCAAGGACTTCAAGTATGCAAAAGTTGAATCCTGCTTAAACAACTACCACAGAAACGGAATTTCAATTATCTGTAGCATTCAGTGTCACGATGGATCGTTTTCCTGGGTACTTCCACTTCAACAAAGTTTTTGAGAGTGCTGTCACATAAGAAAAGGGTGCTCACCTACGATTGCCATGAAATTGTTTCTTTAATTAGTTTGTAGTACCCTACAAGCCATGACGTGTTTCATAGTGTGGGTTTCATTCTGGAAGACCTGACATCTTTAGGTAGCATCCAATGGTATGTTGGTCAGCAGGCAACTTGTGATAAGATAACATGCTATGTGATGCCTCCTGGCAAAAAAAGAAATATGTGTTCCACACTTGCTGCCATGGCTTCAAGTGACGTTGACTGACACTCCCAGCATAAATGTGCAGAAATACTCAATAAGGTGGGTGGGGGAATGACTGCCTCCATAGCTCAGTTGGTGGCGCATCGGACATGGTATCTGAAGGTTGTTGCGAGCAAAATTGTGGTTGTACTGAAGCAGTTTTGGATGGTGACCACCAAACTCCAGAATTTTGCACGTAGCCAGTGTGTACCGAGTGTCACAGCGATAATGCCTGTTGCAACTGCTGGACAAAACCTTCTCTCGCTGCAATCACGAACAGCAACGACCCAGCTCCAAATATACGTGAGAGGCCAGCACATACAGAATCAATATAGAGCTTACCATAGCCACTGCGGACATAAGCACGGTCACTCTTGCTGCAGTCACTGATAGTGACAACAGTTACGAAGGTGTGCAACCACTGCAGTGGTGCCCCGCCACGACGGTCTAGTGGTTATGGCACTCGGCTGTTGATCCGAGGGTCGCGGGATCGAATCCCGGCCACGGCGGCTGCATTTCGATAGAGGCGAAATGTTGAGGCCCGTGTGCTGTGCGATGTCAGTGCACGTTAAAGAACCCCAGGTGGTCGAAATTTCCGGAGACCTCCACCACGGCGTGTCTCATAATCAGAGCTAGTTTTGGGACGTAAAACCCCACAAACCAAACCATGCTTGCCACGACTGGGGAATGACACATGATTATCCGATTTTCCAAACTTTTTTGATCGATACGTGAATTTTTATTGTGAGGAAATGCTGCGACAGCGAGTTTTTCTCATGACCTGTCAGCTTTGTTGTGATGTGGTTCAACTGAACACTATTATAATCAGTAGTTTAGCTGCACTGTTCACCACAGAGCATTGTCCATAGATAAACTGGGCAGCTCTTCTTGAAAAGCTCCATTAGCAGCCTGTGGAACAGTTTGTCCATAATTTGTGTTGTGCGAGCTGTTTTTGTTTTCCTATATCCTGGCACATCTAAGCCTTCTTTATATTTGTCGTCTTTGTTCCTCACTTAACATTTGCTGAATTGGCTGTAACTGAGCACTGATCTTCATGTGCTGTATATACACCATGGCCCACGTAGCAAAAGGGGTAGGGCCATCCTCCACTTGAAGGCTCCAGAGAAAGGCTCTCTCCACCTAAGTTAGGCTCCACGGAAAACATCAGACATAGAGATCAGTTAGAGCAGGTGCATCACTGGTTTACATAGAAGAAGCATGCTGTATTGTATCAACAACTTCGAAAACACATACTCTATCAGCGCTTCAGTGACTAAGATTCAACTTCAACTTTTGTCTTCTCGAATCAGTTCTTTAAGCACTGCTTGGTGTTGCGTTTTACAGATGCGGCATCGAAACACGCGACTCAGGCCTTCTTTGACAGCTTGCTGGCTGAGGTGGCACAGTACGACGTCCACGTCTGTATCGTCTCTCCGGGCTACATTCGCACCAACCTCTCAATGAACGCACTCACTGGTACTGGTGCAGTCTACGGCGGTGAGTATTTGTAGTGGCACTTAAGAGCTTTTCTTCATCACTGGCTGCACGTGTTGACTACGGCTTGAAGACTTGGTTACATTCAACAGTTGCAGCATCTGTAAGTCTCTTGCAGTATCAGACTCGGCTGAGTAAACAGCAGACAGATTTTTTTCGTCATAGTTTGGGTAACAGTGCAAGCTAACGGCACTAACACAAAAATGAAGAAGTAACACGAGACATGCTGACTCACTACTTATCGGGAAAACGCAGATGTGCTGTGAACCATGTTAACAAACACACGGTATGCGCAAAAGGGGTTGTGTACGTCATTCGTTTAACATCTGCATGGGCATCAGCAGGATTTTATCTTAATGGGGGCAGACTCCTTGCATCTCTCCAGGAGGTAGGGCGAAGGTGGGGCAGGGCAAGTATCCCCTTTGCTTCCTTCCCTGCCCATGCCCATGTGCCTGTGGCAATAACTACGCGAACAGACCAAGCGATGCATTGATGTTCGTTTGAGAGAGCATGAGTTGCAGTTACATTGGACTATGCCGCAGCAGCTTCTTGTGCATTGCAAATTGTGTGGTTTTGCCAACTAAAACTAGATTTACCTTCAGACATGCAAGCCAGATAGCCAGAGAAATAGCCAAAAGATTAGGGGGGCAGGTACGTGAGTAAATCATCTTTCATTTCTCGAGAGAAAGAACTTATCTTTTTAAATCTGTCTGTTGCTGATTTCATAGTTGAAGTGTACTGTGTGACCTGAGCATGTCTAGTTTGTTTGGCTCGTGTGTATGTGGCTTTTCCCATATGAACTATCAATTGCCAGACAGGGCTGTGTCATGTTATTGTTCCTTCTCTGGTCCATTTTGTAGGGTTGTGCGAAAATTCGAAATTTCGAATAATTTTCGAAGAGCGTTTGCTGTTCTATTCGATTCGCACTTAAATTTTACTATTCGAACTATTCGAAGTTGGTAATTAAGGAGGAAAAATACGCTATGTCGTGTGTCAAGTGGCCCATTCCCGCATGTAGTCCGCTTCGCCGCATAACACCTGTGTACTGCAGCGAAGCTAACACCCGTGTAATGCGGCGAAGCTAACCCCCATGTACTGCAGCGAAGTTAACACCCTGTACTGTGGCGAAGCTAGCACCCATGTAATGCGGCAAAGCTAATACCTGTGTACTGCGGCAAAGTTACCTCAGCTTTCTTTTGCACAATTCTCTGTTGGACTGTTCCCCAGGACTTTGCAATGACACTGTGGCAGTACACTACTCGTGCAATAAATCATTTTGCCCATGTTTAGCAGAACATTTCTCCATAATTCGACATGGTATTAGTAAAGAAATATTCGAAAATTATTCGAAAAATATTCGAATTTGCTTCGCACTCACAATTTTGCTATTCACACAGCTCTACCATTTTGTTAAGTTACACTGGCATCCAAAAAAATGACGAAACCACAACTCACCTGCCTCGCTGTTCTGCTGCAGCACATTAAGGTCTTTATAATTTCACTAGCTAAATACAGATATGTGCCACTTAATACAGAGCTCTTATACCATCTGCCATCTCTTATACCCAACCCATAGCCAGAAAACTCTACACACTTAGTTTGTCAAAAGCCCTTCAGGGGAACCAGTCGATTTGTTGTGATACTCCCATTTATGATCATGCAAGGCAAGTGCAGCAACTATACACTGCTTCGTTACAGTGATGGACGAAACAACGGCCACCGGAATGGCCCCCGAGGACGTGGCCGACATCGTCCTGGAGTCGGTGGTGAACAAGAGAACCGACGTAGTGATCGCCAGCTTCATCCCTCGCCTCGTGCTGTTCATGCGGGTCCTCATGCCCTGGCTCTACTTCACCATCATGAAGGGGCGAGCCAAGCGGTTGCGCCTGCAACAGCGTCGGGTCCAATAGCAAATACTGGCACGTTTCGCCCAGCGGGAGCGCGGGGCGCGAACGCTGTGAACGTTTCACCGGGCACGCCTGCCCGGCGTGGCTGCGGCAACTTGCTCACTGTGTCAGAGAGGTCCCTTCGGTTGGCCACAAATCACGCTGGCTGCGTCGTTCCTGTCTGAATCGCTGCGAGTTGGTAATTTTGGAGAAGGGGTTGGGAGGAGCAGTATTATCTGTAGAAGCCACAGAAGCAGACGACAGCAGGGGTACGTTCGTCTGCATGTGTCACAGAAGCAGACGACAACAGGAGCACTGTCATCTGCAGATGTCACAGAAGCAGACGACATGATGTACCGCTGTGTCACAGGCTGTTGTCGACTGCTTTTGCTTTTGGTGCATCGTTTGCCACTGTCATCCATTAACTATACTGAAGTAGGTGATGTGCCAAAAGAACAAAGCAGACAATACTCATCAAATTGTTCTGCAGTGGCCTGGATTGAATTGATCCAGCGGTTATACCATCGACTGGGTCAGGTCTAGTTGGGCTATTTCAACACAACTTGGTGCATGGATGTAGTCTACTTCTGGTTGTTGCGCATCGTCTGCTGCTTTGTCATATGTTAACGGCACAGAAGCAGATGACCTTTCTTGGCGTGTTATCTGCTGGCAGAGAACTGGGACATCACATCTTTGGGGGATGTCTCACATTTATGAACTTTTTGACGCTGCTCTGCTTTAGTTGGTTCGTTTCGCATGCATAGCTTAAAGGAAACCTTGAGACACTATTCAGTGCACGATATTTGAACGAGTGTGCTTTGAGGGTACTGTGACCTCAACTATTCTCGGGACAAGGAATTGTGTTCATGAACTGTTGAACCTGTGAAACGCTGTTGACAGGGCATCTTTCGTAAATCTTCTAAAGTAAATGTCTTTTTTTTTTTTTTTTCATTTTGTAACCTAACATTTGCAGTTGCGCTGGGGCACAATGCCACCTATTTCCGAATTAAAAAATTTATATGAAATGTTGTGGCTACAGCAATATATGCCTGACCCTTACGCGGCTTTTTTATTTCTTTGTTTTGACCTTACATTGCCACACGGCAAACAAAGCACGCTTCCAGTTTCTTGACAGATTGGGTGCTAATGCAGCCGCCACGCCAGTCTTTTATCAAACAGCAAGAACATTTAATTTAGAGTTTACAAGTGGTTCGTGTGAAAATTGAATGCGTTTGATGCCCTGCGTTCCGTTTATGAAGCCACATGTACAACACAAAAAGAAAAATATGCATGAAATAAAGATGCAGCTCTATCGATTCATGTTCACAAGCATTCTCAGGCGTGCAAATTACTCTAAACAGTTTCATTTATTTATACTGTGCTTGCAAATAGACAGAATCATAAGTGAACAGGTAAGCGGACCTGGAGATGGGCAAAAAAGGACAGAGTAAAGAGGAGTGAAATGAACTAAGGAAGTCTTGATGATAAAAGCGGTTATAGATGCTTGAAAGAGCATGGTCTTGTTCATTCTTGACAAATCATTGGAGTACCGGTCACAGATGTTCAAATTTCATAGCAGCAGGCTGTCGCAATAAGAAATGCAGATTGAGTACAGCTGAAATCCTGTGTATAGCGGGTGTGTTTCTTATTACAATAGCCCCACTCTGCATGAGGGAGTTGATTTCATTCTTTAATAATGTGATTTATTAAGACTCATTCAGAAGATCACATTACGACACCTTCGTAGCTGGGGTCATCGCCCCGATTTAGGTCAAATACAACTCTGCAGGACTTCAGACAGGATGTCGTGACAGCCCAGTGAGCTATGGTGTTACTGCCGTCGATTGCGACGTCGCATTTCTCAGTCCTTGACCGTGACAGCCGCAGTCCAGTGAGGGCAGATCCCGGAAAAAATATATGCCAATTTCTCTAGATTTCAGTGCGTGTTATTGGAACCCGAAGTGACCAGAATGAGTCGAGAGCCTTTGACTTACATTCCCCCCTCATGTGCCCGTTCCAACTTTCGTATATAAAAAACCCCATTAAGAAAATAGACATCATTGTTGCATGGAACTTGTAGATGCACCCAGTAGTTTAACCTCTCTCTTTGATATACTGCCCCTTCCCATTAATTAACATATACTCTTTTGTTTGTTTATTAAAAAGCACTAAGCCATATTTAGAGTTGAAAAACCATTTTTCAACGTGTTCAGAGTTTAATGTCCAGAGATTAACAATCCAGCCTACATCGTCATGCTGGATATGTACAGTTGGCCACGAAAGTTCACAGGACATGAGACTTGCAGAAAAAGCGTGGGTCACGCGCAGCACGGTATTCAAAGTTTCAGTGTTTAGTACTATTTCCAACCTGCGCAAAGATCCTTTGAATCGGAAGTACCACGTCTCGCAAGAGCAGAAATTTACATTTTCACTGACTTGACATATCCTGTTAACGTTTGTGGCTGACTGCACCTTTTTGTACATTCCTCTTTTTCTAAGAGGGCCTTTCTCTTTTTCTCTCAACCACCCTGCTTTGAGTGTTGTCTGTAACATTAAACGTTAATGTTTCACTTTGACTGTTCATGGATCACTTTCGGGTACGGACAGCGTGGTCCGTAATCGACGTTACCAAGAGCTTCAAGGTTTTCCTAAACTCCGTTTCATGCTTAGCGGGCAACTCTACGTAGCATCCGTAGCACTTCGTCGTGCTTTGCAATAGTTTCACTTGATCTGTGATGTTTTTTATGGACCAATAACTTGATACGTGACACATTCAATGTTGAAATGTAACATTACGCAGGCTAGTTACGCGTGCACATTGTTATTCCAGTGTGCATATGGCATACTTTCTCTCTGTCAGGACGTGTGGTGCATTGCTCCATTCATACCGCGACATGTGTATGTAGGTCTGCAATTATACCTCCATCTAATAACAATAGCACGGAAGGTCGGGCTAGTTGGAACATACGCATAGTAGCAGCGCAAAAGACTGGGTGTTATGTGCGTCACGTGTTTCCTTGTTGCCAGTCTTTTGCGCTGCTGCTATCCACTATCCATCTAATAAATGTGCCACATTTCACCACACAGGAGGCTTGTCAACATTACGTCCAAAAACGTGATGATTATCTCTCTTGCATGGAGCACTTTTTTTTTTTTGTCCCTATAAGTGGAAGCAGTGACAGGGGTCTGTTTGGTTTTGGCTGCATTGCTAGCTAAGCATGAAATGGAGCATAGGTAAGTGCAAACAGCACTCACCATTTTGCAGGTGGTTAAAGCGTAGTTTCGTGATGAAAGCAGTATTGTAATGAAACCTCGAAAAGTGTTATACTGGGAGTTCCCATTATAATCTTTCTATAGTCACTCGCCCTTGCAACATCTTTGTACGCTGGAGCCCCACGGAAAGGTGTAAATCACAGCCGCGGAACTGTACTGGTGTTTCTTGTACAAATCGTGTACCAATCGCCGTTTCCAGGTGTCCCCCCGGGTTGTGTCTGTGTGCGTTGTTTACATATTAAGCACCGTTGAAAAGTGCTCTGAACGCTGTAGCATTTTTGTCAAGAAGGTATTCATCGTTTATCGTGTACGAACCAGTACGCGAACTGCTGCCAGGTGGTGCATTGTTGATGGAACGTGCTGCACCGTCAGTGGAAGAGGGTGCAAAGGTATTTGCTGCCAAGACGACTGGCTTGTTGGTGCTCAAACTTGCCTCAGAAAAACAGCCAAAAGCTTATGACACTCATATTCGAAAGCAGAAAAGCTAAAGCAGGCATTAGTTTCAACACATGACAGCCTTGACCATCATTTCGTTAGGTTATGACACTCATATTCGAAAGACAAAAAAGCTAAAGCAGGCATTAGTTTCAACACATAGCAGCCTTGACCATCATTCCATTAGGTTTAGAAGCTGAAAGGCAGCAACACAATTTGTTAAAGGCCAACTGCAAGAAACTTTTCGGAGCAACCGGTATGCAAAACTATGTTCAAAATACTGGCAGGGGTGTTTAGCAAAGGCGGGCCTGTGGCATGTACCAATGCAGAACGCAAGAGTACCATCACTACAACTCACCGGAAGAGTGGCACATAAAACGGAACATTAAGAACTGGCAAGGGTCCTCAGCTGGGCCTTCATGATGTGGTGGTGTGCTGAAAATCTCGGAGGCAATGTACCAGGATCATCTGCTAAGGATCTATCTAAAGGCCGTTAATATAAAAAATTTAGTCATCATATTGACAGTAATGCCAAGATTGGTTAATCAAGAGGTAATTGAAAATTATAAAGAGCAGGAAATATCACTTGGCCCCGCCACGGTGGTCTAGTGGTTATGGCACTCGGCTGCTGATCCGAGGGTCGCGGGATCGAATCCCGGCTGCGGCGGCCGCATTTCGATGGAGGCGAATGTTGAGGCGTGTGTGCTGTGCGATATCGGTGCACGTTAAAGAACCTCAGGTGGTCGAAATTTCCGGAGGCCTCCACTACAACGTCTCTCATTATCATAGCTGGTTTTGAGATGTTAAACCCCACAATCAATCAATCAAATGTCAATTGATCCAGCGTTTCAGCAGTAAACTTGTCTTCATCAGGGCAGAAACTGATTGGCTGAGTAGTACATGCAACTCATTTTTTAATGAATTTTGCATAAATTAAAATCATGATGCAGTTGGCCCTTAATGATGTGTAATTATGTGGGAATAGTGGTAGCACCACTCCTTGTTGTCAGTTGCATTACTCAAGTTGCATAGTGATACTCCCCAAACGCTCAAGTGATGCACTGGCGTAGCGCTGTTATTATTACTGTTACCTCTGCGCTGTTGCCATTTTGGTTTGCGAACCATTTCGCATCTCAAGGACCAACATTGCAAGCATTGCAAAAGTCTGCATTGGCGCTAGCCAAAAGCACACTTGTACATTTGTATCTTTTTTGTCGTCGTTAACCAGCTGTATATGTTGTCAAGACTATGCCTGCAGTTGTGGGCAGTTCACAGTTCTATTAATCCAAGCACTAGCTTTGCTGAACTTAAATACAGTAAAACCTCATTATAACGAAGTTGAAGGGGAGCAGTAATTACTTCATTATAACCATTAGTTCGTTATAACCAATATCAATTTCATCTATAGGAATTTCAAGGGGAATTGCGATGGCTTCGTTATATCCGATAGTTCGTTATATCCGGGTTCGTTATAACGAGGTTCTACTGTATGATAATTTTTCCTCAGCATATTTCCCAATGCCAGATCTATACAGTGTCTGGTGTATTTGAGTCATGTCCTGTCTTGTCATGAATTGTCAAAAGGATAGATTGACGGTATTGTTGGTGTTGCATCATGTCAGCTGTAGTGGCAACAGCTCATGCAAATGTTCAGAGAAGATTGAAGTTTCACATCTCCAGTCGCCTTGCATGTGCCGTTTGCACTGTGCCTGTCGTGGTGCAACTTTAAGTGTGCGTTAGTCTAAGTTTCATGTTTACCATACTGTCCGGTGCATTGTTACATTGTTACTCATAATGACGTCCCCCGATACTACAGATATCCTGCGTTACGAAAGTTGGCCGTCTGCGTGGCTGTCGTAGTAGTACTTTGAGCCATGTAGTCGTCATGATGTGCATCCTCTGAACAGAGTTAAACCTAGTCCTACGTGTATCCACAAGCGATGAAGTGTCCGTTATGTTGTTGTAATGGGCAGGACGCAGGAGGCAGGTTTTGTGTGAAACGTGCACTTCGAGCTGCCGGAATGGTCACTTACCGGGAACAGAGCTTTCATCAGGGAGAAAATTATGAGAACATACAATGCAAGAAATACAAAGCCCGCTAGGCACAACATCACATATTGCTGTGTATCATTGATAAAATTGCAGATAAGCATTGCATAAGGTCATTGTATTGTTTTTGGAACACTAAGCAAAACTTAACTTCACCAAGTTTATTGGAGCATCTTAGAAATAACTTGCTAATGCCTACTGCATCATGTTTTTTTTTCAGTTTGCACTGTTTTGAGAAGCTTGGCACCCCCTATGTGTGTACATCTTATGCAAGAATTACACATGCACACTGCGTCGATATTTAGACAGTCCGTTGTGCGAGAGAGTGGTGCCCTCTGTGTTGGCAAGGGTTGTAGTGCCTGTCAAAGCATGGCCTCAGGGATTGCCGGCACAGTACAGGTTGCATACACTAATGTACACTGTGTAAACTTGTAAATGACACCATACCAACTTGCGAAGCAAGAGCTGTATTATTACTTAGAACTTTAAGCAGTGGATGCGCTGATTTTGCTTCTGGTGTTCTCGGTGTTGTAGCCATCACCCAGTCTTTTGGTGTCAATTCCTTTGAGCGCGCAAGCAAAGTTGCATCAAACCTAAGCCGCAGAACAAACTGTCTCGAGAGTTTGCGTTCTTGCACATTGCACAAACTTTGCACTTGAGTGTGGTTGTGAAAGTTTTTTATCTTCCAAGGACTCTCTGCGGGTTGTTCGTAGTCCCAGCGCTAAGTACATCTTTCCACATCAACAGAATGCAAAATCTTTTCACGCTGCTGTCATAACTTCAGTACCTACTTCACTACTTAAATTGTGCCAACATAACAGATTCAGATATTTCAAAGCAATAGAGTAAGCAAGTTTAAATTCAATTACAAAGTTTGTTCTTGCTGGAAATATCTGCACTTGCACGAGGCTGCAGCTGCGGAACGTTCTTGCTATATCATGTGCGTTAAGCATTTCATCACATAACAAATGGTACTAGGTATATATTTCTAGTAATAATTTAAGTGTCACTCATAACTTAGATATGGTTAGCAGTGAAGTGTAGTTAAGATGCTAAAAGATGCATTAGGTATGATGCCGATATGTTCCGAAACATTTTGTACAGGAAGAATGAAAGCAGTCATCAGTAACGGCCAAACAAAAGAAGCATGAGCTTTTCAAAGCCAATGTCTGAAGTAGCGCATGTCTCTGTTCCCCATTTAAACAGTTAAAAGGTTAAAATGCCTGTAGTAGTGTTAATGCTGGCGCCATCTACGGAAGTGGTAAGCTACGGAAGCGGTAAGTTCGGCTACCACGAGAATTATTAACAGGAGTATATGGGATAGTCCAAAGTTTAGCCTCCTAGCTGCATTTGAGACTCTATTACAAACTCATTATGCATTATGTACAGTGCTCATGGAATGAAATGCATCAATTGAAGGTTGAGTAATGCAAGTGCTTTCATTTCTACAGTGTTCAATTGATTTGACATTGCCGTAATATTGACTAGTACGCTTACATCACTGTCAATGTCACCTCTATTGGCAGTATGCATAGCCACACAACATAGGCGTGTAGGGCTGTTGCACATACCAGTTGTTATACCTAATGTTTTTATGTTGCATTTCATTTTCTGAATCCAGTGCATGTGCAACAGCTTACTGTGATGCACTTGGAAAGACAAATATTGCTACGAGAACATATAAAGTCACTAGTACAAGAATCAGGCATGCTAAGCTTACTTCGCCAACTAAATTGTACTTGGTACATTCGAAAATGCAACATAACGAGTCTGGGTATAGCAAATTATTGGTTCTAATGAATTAAATGAGAAATAGTATTGTCATTACTAAATGCACTGCAGTTACAGTAAAACCTTGTTATAACGAAGTTGAAGTGGGAGCCATAATTACTTTGTTATAACCATTAGTTTGTTATAGCCAACATCAATTTCACCTATGGGAAATTCAAGGGGAATTGAGATTGCTTCGTTATATCCAATAGTTCGTTACATCTGGATTCGTTATAATGGGGTTCTACATTATAACAAATTACTGAATATAACGAAGCTATTTACCGACATGTTGGATTCGTTATGAGGATTTACTACATCTTGGTAGCTGAACAGCTACACTTCCCAGTGTTGTCTCTAGAGGTTTACGTAAGGAACTTGTAAATGGCTCGGGCCAACGCCAGCCTTGTCTGGGGCATTGGTGACGAGTTCAGGTGCAGTATCTCCAGACGATTGCTTCCGAGGGCTATTACTACTGTGTGGCAACGTGACACGCTATTATGTGTCATGTCGTTCAATCTCATAAAAGCCAATTATATCATCCCCGAGAAAGCGGTCATCTGAAAATGATGTTCTTTTTGAGAATGTCTGTGTTGGTTTGATGAGCCAGGAATTTGTGAAAACAAGGTACCGTTATGTGGTGTGTTGAGGACACTTGGATATCGAGTCATACTCATGGTCTGGCGCATACAGTTACAATGTCATCGGCCTTTTCTTTTTTTTCCTATGGCACAAGGTGCAACATTGCAGGGTTACAACATTACACAAGAGTCCAATTAACTGACTATTGCACACATTTTAAAATCATTTACACTTGGATGATTTTGCAGCACGGAATTTCACCATATTCGCAGCTCTTCTCATTACTTGCGTCGCATCGTACCGTATTGTGATGAAGCGACAACTGTTGGCATTGACGTGAGAACAGAACAGAGTTGCAAAAGAAACTGTTTTGCATTTCACCTCGCCCTTTTGTGAACGTTCCTCAACTTCGATGACTTCTATATTTACTAGACTGAATCGCATTGTGTGTATGTAGTTATGGGCATTTCCCTTTTTTGTTGCACAAATCCAAACTGTTGCATTGTCTAGCTCGCCTCTTGCTACTTCATGTAGACTTCTATATTGTGGCTTTCTATTGGTATGTTCTTGCAAACTGTGAAGACGTGCATTTTTCCCTTATTATCGAAGTGCAAGATTTCAATGATAAGATCACGTGTTCCGACAGTTTGGTAAAACGATTGGCTCTGCTACTTCCCTAAATTACAAGAAATTAATAATGCTGACTAGCAAGTTCCCTTTCAAGTGAATAATGTCCCATTTCCAGCATTCGCAGCAACGCATGACATTTGAGTCGCCATTGACTGATTACTGGGAGTACAATGTAAACACTGCAGAAAAGCTGCACATTTTTTTTTTTTTTGCAAATCCAAGCAAGTATCTTGGTAAGGTGTTATTGAACAGTGCACGCCATAAAAATGGGATGCTAATGCCAAACTTTGGTAAGGGCAGTACATATTTTCTGACACGAAGGGAAAAGATGTGTTCATATTGGAGTATGGATGCTTCTTAAGGTAGAAATTTGGCTCTAGTATCTGCATAAGCACTCTTCATGCTGATATGGTATTTGTGTGCAATAGATGTATTTGTCTAGCATCTGTCTGGTTGGCTTCACACAGCTATGTTGCTTTCCCTTCTACATGAGATTGAACAAATACGCTGTACGTTTGTGCTAAGCCTTGTTCACTTCTGTCGTCGTGCAATTTTCGGAATGTTTCAAAGTGTTCAGATTGTCGTAATGGCATCAAAGCATCGGATCAAGCAAATTTGAAAGTGTCGGGGCGGACCTAAAAGCTAGATATTGTGTTAAATGATGTGCACTTTGCAAATGTACAATGCCAAAAATGCAGTGTAGGAACACTGCAAGTCCAGCGAACAACACAGCTAAAACTTGCGGAACAATATAGGAAGCCGTTCAAAGCCTGTGAACAATCCACATACTACTCATTGCTATCAATATGGTGTCGAACACTGCAGTGCCAGATTTTCCTTTGATTTTGATCTCAGTACAAATTCTGTGGTATTAGTGCAACAATTCCATGATTGTCCTCACGTCAGTACTTGTACTGTGCTCTTTTGTGTATATACGAGAAAAAAGAAGAGCATTTATATTCTGCTTCAAATGTAACACCTCCGATTCTGAATGTTGTACTCGGTATTGTTGGCTCCAAAATAAATTGCCACACTGTGACATACGAGTCTCGGTCTGTCAAAAATATGCACGGAATGGGCAGTTTGCCAACCTTGTACGAGGAGCATTTTTTTTATTTACAACATTCAACGAAAACTACGGTGGCAGCGAATTGTAGACAACGGATCATGACCCGACGGCCTTGTCCAGAAAGCTCTCGATCTGGTCCTTGTCTTTGAGACCCAAGAAGCGGTCAGTCACCTGACCATTCTTGAACATGATCACGGCTGGGACGGCTTCAACCTGAAAACGAAAAACGGGGTGTCTTCAACTGCATACAATCGAACCTGGATATAACAAATTCGGGTATAACGAATGATCTGTTATAGTGAACTAGTGTTGCTCATATGCTTTTATAATGGATTATTTGATATAACGAGGCTTTTTCTGTGTCATACTGAATTTGTTGTAGCGAGATCTGATGTATCTACTACGTGTGGGCATTGTATCAGAATCCTTTGAACATAACATATGAAAGGTGGAGGAAGGGAACAGCATTTTCATAAAATGCGGGAGTGGTCCATTGGTTACCCCGACCCACCTTAGCCTAGCTGGCTATATGCCACAATACCATGACTGCATGAAAAGTGAATAAAAAATAATCTAGCACCTGAGAGATCGAAACCGCATCTGCAGCATGGTAAAGCTAGTACTCAACTTAAGCTGTTCTTGTTCTTAACTCACTCGGTGGTCACTGACCTTTGACATCGCTAATGGCAAATGTGGACTGCTGGGAGATGTTTCAATGCTTCATGATTTAATGCCATAAAAGGGCTGACTTGGTTGGAATAAATAACTAGAGGTTGACAATTTGTGCAATTCCTGGAGAGCCTTCACAGATGGAAACAAACGAAATCTCGAGGGTAAATTCAGCTGCATCGTGACTGTGTGCAAGAAGAACGAAATCGCCGACTGTAAATTCACGTGCAATTTGCAGGCAGTGTCAGAAAGGAAAAAGAAAATCTGGTACAGAATTCGAGCATGCTTCCGTTTCAGATTTTGGCACGATGTTGAAACATTGCGTAGTCTAACTCTCTGCAACTTGCACCTCTCTTGCGTGGTGTCTCTCGAGGATTTCGTTTTTGGTGCGAATATAAGTTACACTTGCAATGCTGGATCATTTTGCAGCAAATATAAATTTAGATGTAAGAGAATCCCTGCACAGGGAATCGAACTCTTGACCTCCTGCCCAGTGGCGGGATGGCACATTTCTGAATTCCACAGTTCCTGTTGCATGTGACCAACAAAGCAAGTAGGCAAGAAGAAACGATTGTTCACTGGGAAACCTTGAGTGCTTTTCTCAGCCTAAACCAGATAGCCTGTGCGACCAAAATGGTGATTTATGCTTTTCCTCGTGATAAAGGATGTGCGTCAGTGTTTGGCTATGTCGTTAGATGAGCACAGCACAGGTCTATTCTGTGTACTATTCTATTCTGTGCAATAGCATTACTATTCTACTAATAGCATTAATAGCATTACTATTCTGTGTACAATTCTATTACACAGGCCAACAATGTCTGCATCCTTTCCTCCACCCCTACTCCTTTCATTCTCATGTTGGGGGCAATGATGGAATTCAAGATGCACCGCAGAATACCACATGACTTAACCCACCATGTCAGATCATCCAGCCCTCGTCCCCATCCCTTAGCACTCGATACATGGGAACACATATTTATTTTTCGGTGACACTGGTTTCAACATAAGACTTAAAATATGATGACTGCATAAAAAGGCCATTTACTTATGACTTCCACAAAGCTTCAGAGGTCTCAGAAATCATGTCTGCATAGCAATAACAAAAAAAAAAACAATTTTTTAAAACTAAACCTGCAGTAAGAGTCAATCACTTGAGGACAGTGGTAAAAAGAAAGTGATTATTCAAGAAATCTGAACTGGTTAGTCTAGCGATCGCAATGAAGTTCACCAATATTCTGTGAGTAGGGGTTTTACATATTTCTCATGTATATTTGATGAAAAAAAAACCAGCTAAAAGCACACGGACACAGCGGAAGGCATTCAACTCCTGTGCGCCTTCTTCTGTGTCCGTGTGCTTTCAGATAGCTTTTTTGCTTCAAAATTATGCACCAACTGACCCAACTGTCCACGCCCTTTCTTGAGTAAACTTTCTAACAATTTAATGCGTCATGAATATATGTTGTACATGCTTGCTTTACAAGCTGAGACAAACAGATTTCTGAAGTGCTACATCTACTTTTCACGTGCAGGCATCTACATTTCAAACTGGTAGTTTAGGCAAAATTTTGTTACGGATTTCTGACTGGTATTTTAATTTATAATTATGCCAAGGCTCAAAATCAGAATTGCGTTTCATATAGTTAATAGAATTCAGTTATCTGGCAGTATGTGCAATTAAACTAAACTGAAACGAAAGATTAAGTTCAAACTAGCAGTTTAGGGCAAAGTTTGGTTACAAATTTCTGACTGGTATTTTAATTTATAATTATGTCAAAGTTCAAAGTCAGAATTACGTATCATATAGTCAATAGAATTCAGTTATCTGCGCTGTATGTGCAATTAAACTAAACTGAAACGAAAGATGAAGTTCGAGATTGGTATAGTGAACTTTTTTTTTTATCAGAGGGCAGCACTGTCCTGAAAGGGCAAAGTGTAAGGATGCCCCTCCCTCCCAACAGTCGGCGGTCCTTACGGCTGATCACCATTAAAACGAGGCACCTGTTGACCGCGAACTTGCTTCTGAATATCCAAAATAATGGTTGACGCCGCGGTAATGGTTACACTCTTCAACCCTCGTACAACGAAGAGTTCCCGAGGTAGATCGTCCCACGCACCTCGTACTGAAACGCAAGGTCAGCTTGTTCGTCGATGTCCACTTTGGCGAGGTCCAGCTTGTCGCCCCTCGCGTCGACCGCGGCCTCCAAGCGAGGGGTCAGCATCTTGCAGGGCCCACACCAGCTGTAACGAACGTAATCGACCCGTTAAGTCGGCGAGTGAAGTTTCTATCCACGGCGGCATGCTGGTTTCACATATGCGGCAGCCTCGGGTATTGCATCACGACTGAACGTGTAAGGAAGCAGCGGTGAGACGTTAAGGACAGATATATGCGTGACTCCGTAACGCGACATCCAGAAGGGATCCACTAATCACCTGTGTGACCACGGAACTTGAAAAGAAACGGGCAAATCGGGTGCGTATAGTACAGTCGCGTCGAGTCCAAACAGTCTGGGCAGGTAGACATTCGTACGAACAGTATTAGTGCTCCTCTAACTGCGCATGTCACAAACGCACAACTCCTGCCATAGTTAACTAAAGGACAGTCAAGTACCAAGTACAACTACCGGGCACACCGGCATCTATTACGCAACTTCACGTGCTCTAAACGACAGTGCGAAAGCAGCGAGACCACGAGACCGAAAGGAGTGGTAGCACGGTGTCTTACGTGGCGCGGAAGTTTACGACGACGGGTTTCTTGCTGTCTAGCACTTTAGACTTGAAGTCTTCCTTGTCTTGAATGGAGAACTGCGCTCTCGAGGGCTGCGCCGTGGAAATACATCTCGCGAAAGTGAAACGGGAGTGTCGGCCCAGACGAAACGATGCATGAACGAGCGCCATGTTTGTTCGTCGTCTGCTCATTGATTCCAGACGTTGCACAGGCGTTGCAGACGACGCGGCCGAAACCGGCTAAAAACCATCGTGACTGAAAAACCTGGAAAAATCTTATGGCGTAGAGTTTCATAAAATTGTGCCTATAGTGAACTAGAACAATTATGCCCTACAAATATAAATGTGTTGAATAAATGAGATTGGTCTGTTTTCTGACGTTCATTATCTTTGAGTCAAAGCGGGCTGCAAACTATAATGGAGAACCTTTAATAATGTTCATTTTAGTGCTCTGTTTTTAAATGAACACGTAACAACGGTAGTTGAAGCTTGTCTTGCAACCAACATTTATGTAGTTGTTCAGCAAAATTATTGGCGGAGATCTCAGGTTCCTTATTACACGTGGACTGTGTTCTATGGTTTCGGATTCGGTTTACCTAGCGCGTGCTTTCTAGCGAATTCACTTACTGCAGGTACCTATGCGTACTCGCTCTTCATGCGTACAAGGGTTTACTGCAACGTACTGAAAAAAACAAAAGTCGCTCTATTTAGACCCTACAATGTGTGCTCACGCATGCAAGCATCCGTGGGTACGTGGGTAGTTTGGAAAACGTACTTTGGCAGTATCAGAGAATTTCAATTCGTGGTGGCTATAGATGGTGGCAGCGGGGTGAAGAAAATGACATTAAGCACACAAATAGTGAATTTCCATTCGTGGCGGCCATAGGTGGCGGCAGCGTGGTGAAGAAAATGACATTATAAGCACACAAATAATCAGATATGTACGCTGAAGTGTTGCACATTTTTTATTAGCAAAGGGAAAAACAGCTTCTACGTTCATTCGATGGCACGAACGTAAGTAATGCGCGCACGCATAAAAATGGGAGTCGCAATGCATTTGTATGATAGCCTGTTCAGTACGTTGCATTAAAAATAGTAAAGGTTAAGGTTGCGCAACCGACGAAACGACTAGGGAAACGACCTGATATCCTAGGTACCTTTCGATAAGCTTGCTCCCTAGAGGCCTGAGGCTGCGTTAGTGCATCACGTGTTGTGGCCACGTGGTTTTGCATATTCGCGGTTTTTTGCGCCAGTGATTTTGCCGCCAAAAAGGCGCGCGCGCGCTTTTAAACAAAACTATGTCCAGCATTTAGTCCGTGCAGATTGTTTCGCCCCCATTGACGAAACACTGACGAACGTAGACGCAATGCTTACGCGCATTTATAAATGTTACGCAAGATCGTAATCTATGAGGCAAGCTTTGTGAAACGTCTCGATTTGTGCCGGCCGGTTGTCTTTTTTTTTCCTTGTTTTCACAATGAGCCACGGGAGAGCGTAAACACCTGCAGCTGCCTGCCGTCTGAGATAGATATCACAAATACACGCGTCAGAAATTAGGAAAGATCAGAAGTGGCGCTGTATTCACCGAGACGATTACATGCGATGCGTAGTGCGTGAGAAGTCACGTGTGCGGTGGCACCACGAAACTCGTTCGCGTAAAAGTTTTCCGGCCCGGGACCCGTTCTCGCACGTGGACACTTCCGTGCCACCGCCGCACCGCCTCAAACCGGTCAGGGAGCTATTAGGGTGGCACTTATTTTGGTAGTTTTGCTCGTTGTCTAGTGGTCTAGTTCGTTGTACCGCGCCGACCCCGACGAAACCGAAGGAGCAAAGAAAACGGCGCCGGTTTGGAGCAGCATATTCCTTCCTCCTCCCTTCCGTACACGTCAAATCGTCACTTGATCGCCTTTCTGCGTACTACGGAGCAACGTCGATCAAGTTCCTTGTGTATCTGGAGCGTGTCGTGAAGTTCTGCGGAGATGTCGGCTGGAGGCGACGTATCATCGGTGCCAGCTGTAAACCGTGAGTTATAACTTCGTACACTCTAGAATTTATTGCGTACACATTCCTCACCTTTCGGCTGTGTGCGCGCGGACAATCGTGATGGGCTCTTGCGTCAATGCAATAACGATCAGTGGGAAATGTCAACAGTTCTGTGCGCGTCCCTTGCATGCCCGCTGCGACGTTTTAACCACGACCTCCTAGGTCGTGATTGTAACTAGCACGTAAGGTACGTTGCATCAGCTGAAGCAATGGTAGGTTCCGTGGTGCACAAACGTGAAGCTGTTAAGGTTCGTCTAAAGCCGTGGTGCACAGACGTGAAGCTGATTAAGATTCAGTGATCAGGTAAAAGCTGCTGCATTCTTTCCAAAGAGGCCTGCTGCTGAAAAACATCGGGAGCACGTCATGCAATCAAACGAGATGTCTGCGCGCCGTCTTCAAAAGATTACGCGATGAGAAAGCGCTTCGTCATTCACAGCGGCTGACGTATCGGCCGCCACTCCTCTTGTAGACTCTCTCCTTGTCTCTGCGGAGATAAGCGCGACGCACGTAAAAAAAAAAAAAAAAAAGCGCGAGCCTTTGCGACATGCGCTGGGTGATATGCGGAGATATCGGCTGTCGCGAGAGTGTGCCCGCGGTGTACGTATGCGAGCCGGTCGTGCTTGCGTAGTGGTTTCGCCCGGGGCGTCTTGTGAGGGGAAAAAAAAATCTTGCCCTCCCCCCCCCCCCCCTCTTTCGTTAGGGCGAGGGTGTGCCCTTGACTTTTGCGCTCATCACTGCAACCACGCGCACGAGCCTTTCACGTAATCTTTTCACGTTATAGTTCTTCGTGAAAAGTGCCCTGATTTGACGTTGTGCTCCTAGGGAAATGATCTACAAATGCCTCTAGCGTTGACATGGACAATCAATTCACGTCGCAAATGACTACTTAACTGCATGTGCAGTCAACAATAAACGAACTTTTAAAATCTATGTGTGGTGTCAAAAGTGCAAGCGTTCAACTTACTGCTCGCCTAGACTGATTTGTTTCGGAATGTAAGCTGCTGTGAAGCAACTCCACTTATAGACCCCAACGTACTTGCGTGCACTTAGTTCATGCCATATACGTATACAACTCGCTTGCCAATGAACTAATCAATATGCATAGCTGTCGATGCACAAACATATTATTAATGAATTTAAGCTGCCATGTAGAAACTTAATTTAGAGAGTCACCGACACATTCGAACACAATTTCTCTTTGCAGAGTTGAACTTGTGAAACTTTTGGCCTTTGGCATGTTCATTACAGGTAAATTTTTGGTGTACTGCTTATGGAGCACTGATTTGAAGATCTTAGTAAGCACCGAGACCAGATAATTTCTGTGTGTTGTTATGCACGTCTCACCACGTGCCGTATAAGCCAGTTTCTGAAAGATATTGTGTGTAGTGGCTGTCAAAATAATGCTCGACACCACAGGGAAAAGATGACAGAAACGTAGTGCAGTACTTGCCTGTATGGTACCATCTTTGTTTGTCCTTTGTTTTCGTTGAGATAGCTGATTGTGCCCTTTTGTCATGAAGGCGGTATCCAGCTTCGGCTACAATTTCAAGTGCTCCAAACACCAAGATGTTATCATATATAAACAGATAAGACATTATCCCTCCACAATAAAAGCACTGTTATGAGACCCATACATTTCCTCCTTTCATTGTGTATCGCTTATCTTGTTCATAGAACAACTTATCTGCTTTAAAGCTCCGTGTTTGTTTCAAACAATCTACAGCATTTTGCCATAATGCTTGCTTGCGTAAACGTGAGCTGAGGAAGGTGAAACTGCATGCTTGTAGATCATCTCAGTCCTGGAGTTGTAGACACTGGCCTTATCAGCCTGACGTCTGGTGTGCTCCACGATAAGGGTCAGGCCAGACCCAAGAGCCACTTATCAGGGCACGCACGAGATCATCCAGCCGGTGGCAGTCTCGGACGTATGAAGTCACTCTGCACTCCTGCTTGATCCCGTGAAGTAGCCTACGTGACTTTCTGTTCACATTTCGTCATTTCTGAAGTGTTTTCTTCTTCGCTCTATTATTTATGAGAATACCAGGTATGTGCGCTCAAGTCTCTTTTCTTACATTGCCGCTGCTGGAACCATATGTTACGGTATTTTATTTAGTACCATTGGTACTGCAATGTTTGCTGTTCCGGCCATCTTACTTCGTTGACTTCCATCTGGCTTTGTCAGATTAAAACTAATGTTACTTAACCTCCTGGTAGCTTTAGTAATTGCTTTGAAGCTGTGTTACGTGCATGAAAGCTTGCCTGTTCGGCTGAGTTGCAATCATTTGTCTGATCCTTCAAAACTTGTCTGAGCCTCTTGCGATGCTATTGCTTAGAATACTTTGTCTGCCTAGTGCACTAATTTTTTTAATAGATGTTCTAGCGTGCAAGTGCACGTCAACAAATCATCTTGAAAGCAATTCTTGCTTGAGCTTGGCTCAAATGTGTGCTGGCTTATTCATTTCATGGTCCCTACCCGTGGTTCCTTTGGCAAGTCATTGTTTGATTCTTGCTTGAGTGTTTCTCGTTATATCCTTATCTCAAGTGCCATGCAAGTTCTATTCTTAGCATGCTACCCTGGTTTCACCTTCTTCACATTTCTGGAATATCTGCTGCATTTTCTTTTAGATTTTTATTTTTAATTTACTAGATCGTGGCTTGCGGGATTACACTGAACCACGTGCCCTAAACCGTAACTCTCTTGACACATTGCGAAGGTCACTTCTGTAAAGTCATGTCATTTTCGGTGTTTGGGGTGTGTGGGGTGCATTAGAGTTCTAGTTCGCAACACACAAATCTTTTTTCACATTCACCTTCATTTGCAATTGAGCCACAATGACAAGGCATCTAGTTTAGACTGTCGTATATTCACAAGCCATCTTGTCGACTCAAGACCATACATTATAGACAACTGATGGAAAATGATCAAGGTCACTTGCTCGTCTTGAGTAGGGACTGACTGGACAATAATCTTGCAGTTGCTTGCGAGAAACTGCAATATTCACGATTGTTTGACTTCATTGTAGCTGATAAAACTCTCATAGCCAAAATTTCATAAATGTGTTTCTGGTCATGTGTAACAAAATACTTGTCACCACAGATCAGGTCATATATAGGGCTAAAAAGAAAGGCTTTAAGTGGTTTCTGTGGCACTGTTCAAGTGGGCATACACGGTGACCTAATACCTCGCAAGGGCTCCAACCTTTCCTGTGTACTTTAGAGGGGAACTATACAGAAACTAAGAACAAGTTTAATCCCTAAGTCACTCTTTGAGAATTCTATTGCATTAATTTTGTAATCATGTGTTCCTTATTAGAAGGAAAACCAAGGTCACACAAATTCACCCCCTCCATTCTATTTTTTTATGTAATGTCAAAATGTCAACACTTGTGCAACATTGCAGATTTTCAAGGGGAGTTCTTTTTCTTCATATTTTGGCCTCATTAGTACAGTGTAAAAATTAAGTACCCCTAGCTTGCCACTTTAGGTGTTGGTGCCCCAAGAACACAATAAATCAATTGCTGCCAACAGAAACTTACGAATGTTCTGGCAGATGCTGTGGTAACTTTCAATGCCATGGTGACCGAGTGTGGCTACTTAAAAGCAGCATCAGCACCTGCTTCTTTATTTACTTTATTATTTATTTATTTATTTATTTATTTATTTATTTATTTATTTATTTATTTATTCTTTTCTTGTGCCTTTTCTGTCTTACGCCACTCATGCACCTTCTCATGCATGAGTGGTGTTTTCGGTATTGTGTGAGGATAACTTACATAAAACAGAGAAATCATGTTACAACGGCCTCCCACTAGGGAGTCCTTACAGTAGCTCCTCAGGATTCAGTAAAGTTCACTGTCTGTCTGTCTGTCTGTCATGTTTTGCTATAACAGTGATGTAGCCAGAGTTATATTTTAGGTGGGGAGAGGACCCTGTATGCTCATGCATACTTGTACGTGTGCTTGAATATGCAGACAAACTATGAACATTTCATAAGGGGTCGAGTTGAGCCCCTCTCCAATTCCCTCTTTTCGTACACTTTAGTCTATAAGGGTTGACGTCTTCTCTTGGTCAGTGGCTGCAATAACTTTGCTGTTCATGGTCCTTACTGAGTAAACGACGTGGTGCGCAGGAGGGTTGACAAAGAACATTTCGCACAACATTGCATCCTTTTCGCATTCTAGGCCTCTTATCAAAAGCGCAACACTTCTAACCACGTGCCCTTCCTTTTGTTTCTCACCAATTCACACACGGACTTGTTATCTGACTCTGCAGACTCGGCCATGGAGCCCGGATTTATGCAGAAACCTTTAAAGGACTGTGATGAGGAACTTCACGAGCTCGTCCTCAAGGAAAAGCAACGGCAGTTGCGCGGTCTCGAGATGATCGCCTCCGAGAACTTCACCAGTCTCGCAGTCACCCAGTGCCTAGGCACCTGCCTCACCAATAAGTACTCTGAAGGATACCCAGGACAGAGGTGAGGGCATGACTCGGTAGTCTTTATTTATTGGATGGTTGCTGCGATCCTGAGAACATCTTGTGAGGCATATGCGGTAAAAACTCTCAATTAAATAGGGGTGCCAAGTGATGCAGTCTTGGTCAGTAACTAGTGATTAACAAGATGTTGTGATACACTGGCATTTTTTTTTGCTGGTCGTCTACACGCAACACCACTGGAGTCTGCAATGACTTGAGAATTATACAGTAAAACCTCGTTATAACTAAATTGAAGGGGGAGCTGTAATTACTTCGTTTTCACTGTTATAGCCAATATCCATGTCATCTATGGGAATTTCAAGGGGCATTGCGATTTTGTCGTTATATCCAATAATTCGTTATATCCGGGTTCGTTATAACGAGGTTCTACTGAAAGTTGACCTGCACAGTGTTGGTTGCCTGTGTTGCTTTTATAGCTAAATCTTCACTCGAAGGTTTATGCTATCCTGCCTCTGAATTAAGCCAGTCTTCTTGTTTATTGTAAGGCATTATTAAAACAGTAGCTACTTTGGCTGGACTTGCAACGCTCTTGGCAGTGCAAGCCATTGCGAACAGTGATGACAATCCCTATTGGCATCTCCTTTGAAATAAAGTGGCAACAAATAGTCCACTATACTACTGCAACCAGCTGAGGTTTACAAAGATAATGTTACCCATGCCTGTGAATTCTCCAGCCATATCTCTTCTCTGCATTCTTTTTTTTAACCAATACCTAAAACGAACTCTGCTTGTCACACTGGCCATTTAAAGCTCTAATCATATTTTAACACTAGCTACTTTTGAAAGATGGATGTATCCTGTCCTCAGCTAAATATACAGCTTGGCATTCCATTAGTAGGCCTTACTCTGTATCCTGAAGATATCTTTTCTGACAGTTAAGGCAGTTATGCCATCGGTGAGTTAGAAATTACGGCCTCATAGATTCAAGCAGTGTAATCCACACACAGCTACAAAAGCTTATGGGATAAGGAATTAGCAAAAATAAAGGCAGATACGCACTTAGGCTGGGAGCATAAATTCAACCTACATGCTTTAGCCTGTAGTATTTCCTGTGGTGTACAAAGTTACCCTTCAAGCTAGACGTGTAATGTGTAATGCCCTATCTGAGGAGACATTCACATTTGCCTGTGGAACCCATTTCTTGTAATCTTTAATCAGTTTGTGTACCTTGCTAGTTGTGTACCTTGCCTAGGAGGTCGGTGCTGACCTTAAAAGCAGTGCACACTTGTGGCGTTTGAATCCCATTTGCTGTTGACCATAAACTGCAGCATCCTATCTTTCTGGCATCCCACATCAGTGATAGCTTAGTGGTTGTGGTGTTGCGCTGCTAAGCCCGATGATGCGGATTTGATCACTGGCTGCTGTAGCATTTCAATGGAGATGAAATGTGAGGACATTCTTATATTTAGGTTCGCGTTGACGAACCCCCAACTGTCAAAATGAATCAATTGTTGCCAGAAATGGCATTCAGGAGGGTTGCTTCGCTTCGTTTGTCATTTTGTGTTCCTTCTTGTGTCCTCGTTCTTGTGCGCAACGCTTCAGTTCAGCATTACTTCTTAGGGCCGCGTTAAGGAACCCCCGACTGTCAAAATTAATCCATTGTTGCCAGCAATGGCATGTTTAATCATCACAATGTCGTTTTGGCATGTGAAACCCCAAGAATTTGATTTTTAAAATGCTGTCGGCAGGTATTACGGCGGCAACGAGTTCATCGATCAGATCGAGATCCTGTGCCAGAAGCGAGCCCTCCAGGCATACCGCCTGGACCCCGAGCTCTGGGGCGTCAACGTCCAGCCTTACTCGGGGTCGCCGGCGAACTTTGCCGTCTACACGGGCGTTGTTGAACCGCACGGCCGCATCATGGGTCTGGACCTGCCCGACGGGGGCCACCTGACCCACGGCTTCTTCACCGAGAAGAAGAAGATCTCGGCGACGTCCATCTTCTTCGAATCGATGCCGTACAAGGTGAACCCGCAGACGGGTCTCATTGACTACGACAAGCTGCAGCAAACGGCTGCCCTGTTCAAGCCCAAGCTGATTATTGCTGGTGAGTTGTTCCAGTGTAGTTTCCAGTGAGAACTTCTTATAATGATGTCCACTCAATGAGGAAGTCTTTTTAATGTTTGATTATTTGTTATAAACATACAATATTTACCTGATTGTAAGTCAACTCGAATGTAGGTCGAGCCTCCCTAAATTGCGAGCCAAGAAACAAAACTGAGTGGTGGTACGTGTTTCAGTTTTGCTTGCAAGTTGTCCACCCCTAATTTTGCATTTCACATTTCAACAAAATGGGTCAATTTAGTATAATTGTGTAAATATGGTATGTTGCTTGCGCTGCTTACTGACTACACTATTACTCATTTACTTCTCTATAACTGATCATTTGTTACGTCCATATTTGCTATATCAGAGTTCATCTGTATGGTACAAGAATATGAACATGACAGTAGTTCAGGGGAAGATTGAAAGTTGGAGTGATGAGAGGTTGCTGAACAGGGAATGTAACTTGAACCAAAATTTCGATAAAAAGATGTCTTTGTCAGGGCAGCTCTGAAAAAAACACAACCGCATGCTGAAATGTCAGCTCTGGTTGCGCTAGTTGTTCAAGAACTCCTCATCGTTACTATGGCAAGCAAATTAAATTCCATAAGGCCAGATCTGAAATAACTTGTGCAACTAAACTAAAAAGCGCCTTGCAACAGTTTCGATATATGACGTCAGAAAGCATTGCAAATCTGTGAGCATCATGAGGCCCATGTTGTGCACTACATACCCCATGGAATAAACAACTTCGTGCAAAATAAATCGGGAATTGGTTGCTGACAAGTGCTGGAGCCAGTCGCCTGTCAGCACTTGTCAAAGCATTCAAAACCACTAGCAGAACAAAGTAAAATGGACACTGACGTGGCAACAATTCCAGTGATAACTGGCCATCTCTGTTTTTAAAGGCGACAGTCTTTCTTGGGATACTTGAACGCAGAAATTTTGGTCTTTCTGTTTGTCTGCTGTCACACAATTCAGCCAGCCGGCCAAAGTTTAAGCATTTGCCTAATGCCCAGCCATCTTGAACTGGTAGCTGCGTCCATACTTGTGAACATTGTCAATCAAAAAGCAAATATTACGCATGTCTGAGGCGCAACATCAATACGCAAGTGTGGCGACACAATCTGCGCCTATTTCCGCGCAGCCGTGTCATCCAGCCCATCGGAACCCGGCTACACGCTGCACCGCGTGTCTGATAAGATGCAGTGCTATCGCAGCGTCACTGGAGATGGGCGTCACCGACGGTGGCTACATAAGCGGGCTGCCCACATCGGAAACCCTCCTCTTCTTACCTTTCGCCACCCGGACGAGCGTAGCCTCGGTATGCTCGTCCGCGGCAGTTGCTTACTGAATAAACACTTTGTTATGTTATTATGTGGGATTCGTGCTTCGACAGACCCGGCATCCCACACAAGTATTAGGTGGGGTGTGTTCCTTTACTAGAAATTACATAGATACGTGATTTTAAAGACCCTAGTGCACGGAGCAAGAATTCTTGAGGAGGAGAAACAGCGCTCGCTCGGGCGGCCCGATAAAGTCACGCCGTAAGGCACCGCGCCGACGCGCCCTCTGTCGTGCGAGTCGGCTCGCGGAGAAAGAGGAATGCGCGCGTCGCGCTCTCCGCGGAAGCTTGCCGGTTTAATGTTTCAATGGTTTCAAGGCCAACCGGCGGCAATTCACCCCAGTGGATGCGTTTCTTGCGCGTCCTCAGTGGCTGCAAATTGTCTGATAGCCTAAAGAAAAGAAAGTGTCGCCTACACAACAATTACGTGCACAGTACCTCTTCTGGAACGCGAGTTGGTTGGTTGGGCCAGCATCACCACTATCGGTACAGCGCCGTTTCTTTTCTTTCAACTACACATACGCCCTTGTTTGCTTCTTTGTCGTTCAAGGCAATGGACTCGCGGCAAAGGGACTTTAGAGGACGCACCATCGCATATTTTCCTCATCGTGGCAAACAGCGAGCATATTTGTGT
Source organism: Hyalomma asiaticum (assembly GCA_013339685.2). NCBI lineage: Eukaryota > Metazoa > Arthropoda > Arachnida > Ixodida > Ixodidae > Hyalomma > Hyalomma asiaticum. The sequence continues at coordinate 26,600,423 of CM023490.1, read as the reverse complement.
CTTGATTAACAACGAACAGGAAACAGGTAGCTGAACCAAGTGTTTATTCAAAATTTCACTTTATGGGAGTTGGGGGGGGGGTGGGGGTTACCCATGGAGTAGCCAGCAGCTGGGGGGCGTGGATACGAAGTCATAAGAAGCCTTCGCCACCAAGCTCGCTTTAACATCGCCACGTATGTGACTATCCAAGAAATGCTTCTCGCGAACATATACACGGGTATGAGCCCTCAGTCTTTCTTTGGTATATCGCACGAGTGTACACCTCCAATTTCAGCGAGCCACTGGGAATTTTAAAGTAGTGAGCTTCACCTTGCAGGATGAGCCAATGTTAAGGTTTGGCACAACACATTGCCGCCCCAGAACGGCACTGATGGCAATACTGGACAGCGCTCGCCTTTGTTGCAACTCGAAAAGCGCGCGCAAAGTTTAGGAGCCGGCCCGCAGCACGCTGCGGAAGCCAGTGAGAGATGTAGAGTTAGCATAAACGAAAGAACACGCAGCAGCTTTCACGCCCCTTCTTCCCAAGGCCATTTACCCGTGCGTGCTCACAATACGCCAGCGAGTGACTTCCAGCGGCATGCGTCGTCTGTTCTGGAGTGACTGCAAGGAGCTCGTTCCAAGCGCTGTGCTGCACGTAATTAAGCCAGCATTTATTACTAACGCAGCTAAAATGTCCGCCGCCCCTATTTATTGGCGCTACAGACTGAAAACTCAGAAAATTTGCAGTATATGAGACGGTAACGCGATTATTGTTTGTCGCGCCCATAGGACGACATGTAAACGATGGCAACAGGCCGGAAGCGTCATCTGTCGTGATGCGGTGAAAACTCAACTTCCCCCTCGCCCAAGCGTTACATTAACGGGCCGCCGCCGCGCGCTGCCGCGGCATAGCAGTTTCCTCTCCTCAAATACTTCTTTCTCCGTGCCCTAGTGTGTGTTAGGCTGCGCTGAAAATGCGGCGCTATGCACGAAAAAGGCCTCTGCCGACGATTTGGTGCTGCCACCTGGCAGTTGCCCAGGGATTCTGCACAAGCTCATGTTTCCCGACGGCACTGCTAGATGGCGTCCATGTCTCACGCAGCGTAAAGTCCCTGAAAAATAACTAAAGTAGCGCCATTCGTGTCGGTGTGGAGACACCTCCTCTCTCGTTTGCTTCACAGATGTGTAGATGAAGCTAGTTGAGAAGGCACTTGGCCGCCGTCGTTTATTCAGCTAAACGCAAGAGTGCGCTGCGGTTGTAAGCGACCCTTTGGGGGCAGTTTGAGAGAAATAATTAGGAAAGTGCCCATAAGTACGACAATAGAATGTAATTAGGAGCAAGTGGAGTGTTTTTTAGTGAAAAAATATGCTGTACATTATCAGTGAGTACGTGCATGTGCTCGACGTGTGTTTATGGGCGTGGTGTCGGCAACATGGCATGAGACAGGTTCACAGTTACGGCGCAGTTATGAGTTTTTGTGAAATATGTTAAATATACCGCGTCATAAAAGTGGTCTGTAGAAGAATGAAGTAAGCCAAGCGCTTGTACCAGGCAAAACCCATCCCCAGCAAGCAGATAGCCCACGACGCGAGAGCCCAGCATTCGCTTGCCGATCTTATTGGGGTTGACGCTGTCGATGGCAGCGTCGCCGCGCGCCATGCAAATTCGGCTTCGGCCGTGCTAAGAGATCGCAAAGCACGACGCATCACTAGCTTTTTGAAGGTCGGACGAACGCCATCTTGGTTGTCCACGTGCGGCGTCTGCTCGACCTTGCGCGATCACGCTTGAATCTGCGCGACAGCTCTGCATGTTTTGGGATGCCGTAAAAGCACGTACAACAACGGAAAGAAGGAGTTTTCGCTTCCGCGGGGAAAGCTAAATGTCAAACGTCGAGATGTGTCGCCCCAGCGTATAGGACGGCTATTTGCACACACGCCGAGGCAACAGCGGAGAAGCCGGAGACCAAATGCGGGGACGATGGTCGCCGAAGACCGTTCCCGCGGCATTGAGCGCGTGCTCTCCGGGTAAAGCTGGCCCTCATAGCCCTTCCTACGGCCCTACTAGCCGCCAAACACGCAGCTTACGCAGTGGTGTCAGTGTGCCCCGTGCAGCCGAGCGGCTGCGTGTTTTCGCAAGGCCTTTTAGTTTCGCGTAGGCAGTTTCTCCGTGGACACACTAGAGGCGCTGCTGCGGCTAGGAGAGGAGGCAGAGGCGAAGGGGCGCATTTGGTGCTACTTTAGTTTTTTTCAGGGGCTTTAACGCAGCGTAGTACGGCCGGCAGAAGACGGTCGTCTTTCGACAGCATTTTCAGTGAAGCACGCAGATAGGCAGCCAATTTTTTTTCTTGTATGTTACACTGGGTCAAACTTGTGCTTGCATCGGATAATTCAAAAAAATGTTGCGTTACCCTAAAGTTCGAATAAAGGAGGCTGTGCTTATATATTAGCATAAGTACATTGATCCTGTTAGAAGGTTTGTGCGATGCAGTACTGTTAGGAAAAAAAGGACAGGCGTAGGCGAACAAAAAGTCCTAGTGTGACCTAGCCATCTTCTTTTTCTTTACTGCTTCCTTAGAGTAAAAAAAAAAGGAAGTCTGTGAAAATCAAGATGGGATTGCCTTCGTGCAGGTGTGAGCTGCTACCCACGTCACCTGGACTACAAGCGTTTCCGGGAGGTCGCCAACGAGAACAACTCGCTGCTGATGGCCGACATGGCTCACGTCAGCGGCCTGGTGGCTGCCCAGGTGGCACCAGACCCTTTCGAGTACTGCGACATTGTCACGACCACCACGCACAAGACACTGCGGGGACCTCGGGCGGGCCTCATCTTCTACCGCAAAGGTAGTGTTCATTCAGTCATTGGTTCACCTGTTCACTCAGCTATTTATACAGTTGAACCTCTTTGTAAGCGATGTGCATCAGGGAGCAGTCTCTGTCTCTTATACAACGGGTCTCTAGTAAAGCGTGGTGCCGTGTACTCATTTTCTGCTAAAACTTTCTTTCTATATGGGCACAGTACAATTAAACTGACCGCAATGGAAGGCTACAGGCTGTTGAGAAAGGTTCTATTATATACCATTTGTATTAATGTTGGGTGATTTGCTTGGGAGACTTTGCCATTCGGAGCACAATTCATGTTTCCTCCACCACAACTTCCTCACATTACTTGGTTATCAGTTCCTCTTATTTTTTTCCGCAACAAATTAACAGCAGTTGACAGGCAGCAGCACTGCATTTGGAGTTGAAATATCTGTTGCAAGCAAGGATGTTGATCATGATTTGAGGATATTTTGTTCTTTACAGTAAAACCTCGTTATAACGAAGTTGAAGGGGGAGTGGTAATTACTTCGTTATTACCATTAGTTCGTTATAACCAATATCAGTGTCATCTATAGGAATTTCAAGGGGAATTGCGATTGTGTCATTATATCCGATAGTTCGTTATAACGAGTTTCTACTGTAGTATAACCAAATGTCCACAGCAGCATGCCCATTACAAAAGAGGTCCAACTAATGGGAGAGACAGGCCTGTTATACCCAATTGTCTCTCATATCAGTGTCTCCTATAAAGAGGTTCAGCTGAGCTATACAGCATGTCATAGAATGAAGTGCTTGTCAGGAGATATCCCTTTTACAAGTTTCTCAAGAGAGTGGAGTAACCACAGCCATTGCTGCAACATCACTCAGCCGCATTGTCTGTTCCTTAGCTGGCTCACTCGTGTCGCCTTAGTTGCCAACTTACATCATTCCGGAAAGCTCTCCTGTTATACAGGCCTATGCCATGTACTCCAACCAGTGACTGATGTCACCTATGAATTCATGGCAATAGGAAAAGGATCACCTATGAGCGCTGATAATAATAGGAAAATGATTGCAGTTCTACAATCATAACTCTGAGTGCTTGATTTTCGTGCAACATGATCTTGGAACAAGCCCACTTCTGCGCAGGCGTACAGTCGGTAACAAAGACAGGCACAAAGATCATGTACGACCTCGAAGAGAAGATCAAGCAGGCAGTCTTCCCCGGTCTCCAGGGTGGACCCCACAACAACGTCATCGCAGGTAATGATGCACACTTGACCGTCATTTCCCACAATACCTTAATTAAAAACTTGTGGGTTCTTTTCTCGGAGAAGTGACTAGGATTGCCTTGGCATGATGCTTTAGGAATACTCTAAGACCTTTCCAGGTATCCTTAATGCTATTTCTGCATCATATTGAGCCTGTTTAGCGCTACTGCTCTGCCTCGATGCATTGCTTCACAAACCATTGACAGTTATCATTGGGAAAATTTGGTCCGAATTCTTTTAACGCAATAGCGTTAGAGAGCTCGTTCCGCAGAAATACCGCCGTCAGTGACGGCGTCGCGTGAGCGAAAAATAACAGCTCCAAAAATGGACAGCTATGTCCATCTAGCGGAAGACACATCAAGCAATGTCTCGACTACCACTGGCCTCCGAGACGGCGAGCGCGCCCGCCATCTCGGAGGCCATGCGACTACAGCAGAGCCTATATGCGGTCTCGTCGGATGCTCTGCATCCACTTTTTTAGCATTTCATTCTCACGACACCATTGAAGAAGTGAAGTACTGCAGTTGCCATTTCACCAACCATAAGGACGATGCTTGTTGCGGTTGGCCGGAAGAGGTCTCCAGAAGAACAAATCAAACAGCTGCCAGATAGTAACACAAGAAGGACAACAGAATGTGACCATTTACGAATAAAAGTGTCACACCTACGAGAAGTTCATAATAAAGTACCCTGTGACTACATCACTGTACAAAATTTTCATGAAGTTGATATAAAAGTGCTGTTAAATAGATCGAAAACCTCTACCATTGCTATAGATACGTCGCGCGCGCGCGTGTGTCTGTGCGTGTGCATGTGTGTAACAACACACATTAATAAGTATGCACTGAGTGGTTGAAGTGCACACTAGGGGCCGGATTTCGCTATCACATTCAACTCTTAAAGGCGAAGCTTAAGGGTCCCCCAATTTTTGCAGATTTTATTTCACTTTGCTACTAAGCCAGTTTAGCCCTTTGAAGGTCTTTTGTTTCTTTGTTCCAGGCATTGCAGCTGCGCTGAAGCAGGCCAGCACTCCAGAGTTCAAGGCCTACCAGGAGCAAGTCGTCAAGAACGCAAGGACGCTTGCCAAGGAACTGCAGGACCGTGGTTACACCTGCGTCTCAGGTTTGTGATGGCACTGCCACACCTGCAAATTTCTCGAATTTTCCGTGACATTTATGAATTTGTAAACACTGCACAATTTCACTGATTATTTTGTCAAGTATAATGGTAAACAAATTCAGCTCGCAAAAAAGCGTCGCTTGTCAGTATCCGACGTCTCCAAACATGCCCTTGAAAATCTTTCACCAATGAAGGGATGTCAGAGGCATATCTGGTTTAAGCAGGTTTAAAGGGAAGAAAAAGTTAGGTCTCTGACACCTTAGTGTGAGACTACAAAATTGGCAAAGCACACGCAAATGCAAGAAAATTTCAAAAATTCAAGGAAACCAATGGAAATCTGTAATGACGAACTCGGAAGTAGCATTGTAGTTCATGAGGAAGCCCGCAGGTTCCAGTTATACGCACACCGTTCCAATTCTTCCCTGGAAAACGCCTTGGCCGTAATCTGCCTTCCCATATCAGATTGCAAGGTTCCCCACACACTACATCTCCTTGTGCAATCTTTCAAGCATGCACGTGGACTGATAGCGAGAGGTGCCGTATAACCCCTGGATTATCAGGAGGAGGTACCTTTTTTTTTTTTCCTGATGCACTGTCAGCAATTTGCGGTTGCCCTTATCTCTCCAGATCCTTTCCTTATTTGCTCGTGTTGTTAGCTCTGCACTTTGTATGTGGAGCAAGCTGTGTTTGCTGAATATACATAGATAACTGTGTAGTTATGCGCTGTACAAGGCAGTTGCTGCCTCTACCGTGGAGCAACAGAGGCCTATGGGGCACTCTTTGTCTCTTTAGTACAGAGCTTTTCCTGCTCCAGTTGCCTGTAACTGCGCAGTGTTAGTTGTCTTCTAAGTAAACATTGAGGACATTAAGGCATTAAAATGGTCCCTGAAAGAGCTTTTTGACATTGTGCCACTGATTAGATCGTCGTTATCAGATCATTCACACCATTACTTAGGCAAAGCACCTTGCAGTAAGGCAGCTATGGGCTTTCTGTCGCTTTCCTTCTTACCACTGCTGTTCCTCCTCAACTCTCTTTGCTGTGGGATGCATGCTAGCGATAACTGTGCCTCCCACGGCAGCTCCTCTGCCGAGGCCTCAGTAGTGACGTGGTGCAGCGATGTCCCTACTGAGGCCGTAGTAGTGTGATGTCCCTGCTGAGGCTGATGGCCTCAGTAGGGACATCACACTACTACAAAAGCTAGCACTACTGAGGCCGACAGAGGCATCACACTACTACAAAAGCTACCACTACTGAGGCCAACAGCCTCACCAGTGCTAGCCATTGTAGCAGTGTGCCACCAGGTTCCGCATACCGTTAACTAGGCCTTCAATGCTCACAACGTCGACCAGGCCAAGGGGCAGGGGCAGTTGAATGCTCTTTAGGTTAAGTCACGTCACTCTTTCACGATGCACATATTTAAAGCCTTGTAGTAAATTACACACTTTACGCAGAACAATGATATTGGTCTGGTAATGATAAGAATGACTTGCGCTACGGGCACAGCACATTTGTGCGGGATCGCTTTGAGCAATATTTTGCAAGATTGTACATTTGTGCATTTCAGGGTTGCCTTAACAACAGTTGGACAAGTTACCGACGGCAAATAACTGCATCCCATAGCTGTTGCCTTGCTTTACATGCGCACCCATGCATCCACTACTCTTGCAGGTGGCACGGACAACCACTTAGTCTGGGTTGATTTGCGACCAACGGGCCTGAACGGGTCGCGCGCAGAGCGCGTGCTCGAGCTCATGTCCATCGCCTGCAATAAGAACACGGTGCCCGGCGACAAGAGCGCACTCAACCCTGGCGGCATCCGGCTGGGTACCCCCGCTCTGACCACGCGTGGACTCAAGGAGCAGGACATTGTCAAGGTGGCAGAGTTCATCCACAGAGGTAGGTGCATGTGTTGCGATAGCATCGGGAAGTGTGTGCCCTTGGTTCAAGTTCATTCACATTTTTCGCCGTAATAAGAACAAGGATTACTGAAGCTCATTATGCTACATTCGGAGGTTCCCACTGTTAAGAAAGTGTCAGGTGGGACCTCCTAATACTAATACACATGCATGTTTAGTGTGCACTACTGCATGGCATGAAAAGAAGTGTATACAGTAAAACCTTGTTATAACGAAGTTGAAGGGCAGCCATAATTAGTTTGTTATAACTATTAGTTTGTTATAGCCAATATCAATTTCATATATGGGAATTTCAAGGGGAATTGTGATTGCTTCGTTAGTTATCCGGGTTCGTTATAACGAGGTTCTACTGTACATATTGAATGTCATATAAAAGCTAGCCAGAACACACCAGTACAGAGTAAAAGCAGACAAAAATGGAAATGTTATCTCAGTTCGTAACAGTGTACAATCATTACTAAGAACTGGAACTAAGTGTAGCTGAAAAAGTAACACAGAAAAAAAAAGTAGAACATGTGCAATTTTATTTTGCAAGGCTTAGGTGTGCAAAGTAATAAAAAACTGAACTGCAACAGCCAAATATAAATGAAAAGAAGGATGTAGTAGTAATTAGTAATTAGTGCTGCTTTGTTGAGATAAATACTATAGGAGTGCCCTGCCGTGCCAAGGGGCTTGACAGTTCTGATGTTCTGTTTGTCTGTCAGGGCTAACTTTCGCTCTGGAAGTCAAGGCAAACTCTGGCCCTACCCTGAAGGACTTCAAGGCGAAGCTCGAGATGGATCCAGTCTTTGTGGAGCGGTTAAATCAGCTCCGCGAGGAAGTAGAGGCCTTTGCACTCACTTTCTTCATGCCCGGCTACGAGGACGTTTGAATGGCGACAAATGTTCGTCCAGCATTCCACATTTGTTCCAATGTTACCCTCCACTTTCTGCTCCCCCCCCTTTCCCTTTCTTTTTCACGAGACACGCCTCAAAATTGCACAATAGGATTGCAGAACAAGGTGACCACATCATGCCACCCGGTTAAACATGTTCCCTTGTACATACTGTTTGCAATGTCCTCACTTGGTGAATGTGGAATGATTTATATTTTTATTATATGTATTTTTCTCACATGTGCTGAATTTTTGTGCGCACATGCAAAATACAACATCGCGTCTATTCACACACAAAAACTGATGCCTAGTTTACCAGTGTCCAATGTACAGCAATTTTAAAGCAAATTCTCAAGTTTTCCTTTTTTTTTAACTGCCATTGTTTACCAGCGTTGCAGCAAAAACACTTTGGAATGGCCAATTTTCACTCTCATCGTACCAAGCTCATCGAGTACACGTTGTTCATGAGAAAGAGAGTGCGTGTTCAAGAAGTTTATTTTTGCTACGGAACAAAATAAATATTTTTTTTTTTTTATTCGATGTATATGTCTCTGGGTGAGTGCTTATTGTTGGTCTTTTAGTTAGCACCAAACATGCTGGCATGTAAACGTAGTTTAACGTCCCAAAGACAACATCTGACACTATGAAGGTAACAGGCAGCGAAACCAAGGGAAACATAGTGGACGTTATTAGTAAATCTTAATTGAAGAGTAGTAATGTTGAGAGACAAGAAAATGAAAGTGAACAAAAAGATTGCTTGCCACTGATTCTTATGCTAGGCTCTTTCGCCGGTTGTTATGTTCTTACAGCAGTTCTTGCTTCTTCATATCTGGTCATTGCTTGCTGGTGGTTCTTGATGTTAACATGTCTGCTACATGTGCTTTGTTAAGCTCGGTGTATGACTTTTGTACAGTCTAGCTTTGAGACTTTTGCAGCTAAGTTGGGAGTTTCAGGTTTTTAGTGACTGAAGCAGCCGGGTGTACAAGAGAACACAATAGAGTGCAAGCAAGATTTGGAGCCTCGCATGGACAGTGGTCTTTTGGGTTAAAAGCAAACGACAGAAAATATAAGATGCCTTGATAATTTGCCATTCATAACGCAAAAAGGGAAGGCACAAAGACACTGACAAAAGTGAAAAATGTAGACTCTTTAGCTTTTTGCGTCCTGAACCTTTACGAACTGGCTCAGCTTTCTGTCGTTCTAATTTGCCATGATGTATATAGGTAGCACAGCATAAGCTAACGCTGAAATCTGTCGTCACTTGTATCGCAAGCGCATCAGAAGTCATTGTCACTGTCGATGAACTGCGACTGGGAACGCCTGTTGGGAGGCTTGATACCACCCATGGCTTCGAGGTCGAGCTCGAGGTCATCATCGGAGGAGCCGTCCGACCCCTCGTCCTCGCCTTCAAGGTCGAGGTCAGAGTCAGAATCGAGAACCTGTGCAAAAAGAAGGAATGCTTCACTGAAGACAAACAGTAACGCTGGCTTGAATGATTTTTACAGCTCTAAACTGAGTTACTGCAATAGAGAGATGCCTGGGAACTTGCAACAGAATCTGTTCTCTTTTAAAAAAAAATATGTTCACTGGCCTATCCACCTCATCAAGATGGTCGGACAGTGAAGCTGTCTTAGTTTTGCAGAAACTGAGAGGTTAGTCTGCCACTAGATTTGAAACATGCACACTTACACCCAATTGGTCAAAGCAAGATCACATGACCTGCTGGCTCAGCCAATGGCATTTCAGCAGACATCTATGACTATGCCGACAGCATGCATTAGGCAAGGACAGTTTTTCTGTAAAAATCAAATTTTTGTTTGCACTGCTGCCTTTCTCCACTACATGTTGCAGTGGTCTTGAGAGGCACTAACAACTTCAAAAGCATTGCACATATGATTATGCGATTAGCATAAGCCTTGCCACAAGTGCAAAGGTCAGCTTGGTTATGTTTTGTTTTGAATGCTTGACTGAGACTGACACATTTGCTTTGTGTTTGTTGGCTGTAATCTTTAAACAGACACTAAAAGAAAGATTCCCCTTTTGGGGAAACAAAATTCTTGGGGAAACATTATTGAGTCAGTGTGGCATAGAGGTTACTTCTGGGTTTGGGCGCTGAAACTTTGGTGAAAGACTCAGAAATGAAATGTTGGCCTTCCCTTCGTTTTCTTGTCCATTAACGAACCTATGATGGTAAAATTAAGAATAAGATAGTTCCGAAAGAGCAATTTATCGGTATTAGTGTTTCACTTTGCTGTCCCTGAACAGATCGCTAAGAACGATGGAGAACAGGGAACGTCACTGGTGCCAACGTTTCGTCAGGTGGACTTGCCGTCCTGAGGAAGACAAGTGGACTTGTCGAAAAGTTGGCACCAGTGACATTCCCTGTTCTCCATCGTTCTTAACGATCTGTTCATTGATTATAGCGTCCATCTTCCCCTGAGCTTCCCTTCTACTTTGCTATCCCTGTAATTATTACACATGCAATTGTTCCCCATCCAGTGGTGGAGTGTAATTCCTTCTGTGTTCCTTTATCTCCATTGCAAGATGTGACCTCGCTCGCTATCGAAACACACGTTGAGGCGCATGCCACACCCACGACCAGCAAGGCAAGTTGCAATGCTCTCAAGCATGTCCCCTAACCCAAGTTCACCCTGGACGTGTTTGGCATACCTTGTCGCCGCCTGCCATGGATCCAAACAACAGTCTTCCTGCTGCAGCACGGCTTTCAGGATCTGCATGAACAAATGTTTCGCATTCAGTGTATGTTTCACTTCCTTTTGCCCCCGGGTGAATGCAGTAACCTTGCTGCTCTTTCGAAGGCAAACTGCAACGGAATTTCACTTGAACCAAATTTGTTATTAAACGGCCCCTCACCAGACCAGGTCTGGCCATCTTGAACCAACACGTACACTTGCATATACTGTGTGCTCACTGTTGTGCCTAAGAATTGCATTGCTATGTGCCACAGAAAGATCTGAAACGTGAATGCAAATGCCATTTTCTCTGAAGACGCTGTTCTCCAAGGTGGGGGATGACTTATATTGGCGTCTGTGTAAATGTTGTGTGCCGTGATGCCACCCATAGTGACAAGCGACACCTTCAGTGTTGGTGTCATGCGCACGGCGACATTAAACCAATCGGGAGGCACTGCCTCTGCCAGCTGCCACTTGGGAGGACATGGAACGCTGCAAGCATGACAGCATGCATTTTTAGCTGCAGCAGTGGCAAGTAGCAAGAGTGTCGATATTGGCTGTGAAGTTGACCTTCTGAAATCACCGTTTTGAGCCACTTTAAACGTTTTTATCTCTGCTGGTAATGAAACGGGTTGGAAAATTCTTGCGGAAGAACACTCCCTATTGGGTGTTTTTTTCTCTAAGTTTGGCGATACAGCTTTGGCGCTGCTATATGGTAAATGAAATTTGCTAGAATAAGAGCGATATCAGCATAAATAGTTATTTCATCTGAGACGCATGCACTGTGGCAAGAGTTATGCCTTTTATTTTTCATTTACTTTTTCTGCATTGAACTGACATTTATAAAACTGTCTTGTTGTAGATAGCCTAATTGTACGTTGGTATGTGGACTAGGCAAAGCAGACTTTGCAGATCAGTGAGAGCTGTTACCTAATTAATTCACTTACGTTTCAATCTTTCACATCAGTAGAAATCCTTCGCTTGCCTATTTCATGTGCGTGCATATAAGTATGAACGAAGAGTAGCAGCAGTTTCAAAAGTGTCAGCCACAGTATCATGTCACATGACACACATTGACATTCCAGCTGGATTTTTAAACTTTGCATGAAGGAAACATTGTGATGCCTGTTAACTGGTTAAGTCAGCAACTTTAGTAATATTCAGGTATAAGATACCTTGAAGCTTGTGCTCTTGTTATAGTTTACTGCCAAGCTTTGGCTGTGTGATTCCAATATGTGCCTGGAAAATTTGCACTCATTGAAAAGTAATGGCGCTCTGCAAATTGACTGGTTGTTCAACATTGCAATGTTTTCTCACTTAGCTTGTCTGCATGTCATATTAAGAACCCATACAGCTTGCCGTGGAAGAAGCATTGAGTTGTCTCATTTGACAGACGACATCTTTGATTATTGTTTTCAATGAAGTAGAGGAATTTGTCCTGTACAATTGCTACAGCTGATCTGGTAGCTCAAAAAGCCCTGCTCTGTTGTGTTCCCATTAGAATAGAGTATTGAAAAAAGAAAGGTTCGTCCTCGTGACGTTATCCACCTTGGCGTATTTAGCAGTGCCGTGAGAGGTTGCTTGAAAAATACGATACAAATGGAAACTTCACTAGCATTAGGCAGTTGTCTACTTGCAGTTATTGTTGCGCACAATCATGTCATGCATTCCGCTCCCTGTTGTGAGTGAATAATCATAAGGCTCCTCCTTACCTGTTGCACCCAGTCCCAAGGTCTCGCCAAACTCTTGCTTCTCGCCCAGATCTTGGTCACTGGGCCTTGCCTGCAGTTTTCATCCTCTGTTCACGTACCTGAAGCGTTGATACACAGTCAACACAAAAGATGCAGTTTCTCGAAGCCTGCATCCTAATAATGGTGAACAGGTGTAAATGATGACAGTACAGAAACAAGACCAGCACATCTTTTTCGCTTTACTATATTACGACTTCTTACAAACTCGCCCATATTTCAGTTCCATAGCGCTCTACCCTCAACAAAATTACACGCTGTTGTGGGCCGTTCATCTCTAAAACTATACAAAATGCCATTGTTTTTAAAAGCACGGGTGCAATCTTTAGGAGTCTGTTCCATTTATTGAAGAGGGATTCAAAAAGGCGCTCACAGCAAACTCCATCTTCTGAGCCTTCTCGAGCTCCTCAAGTTGTTCTTCCAGGTAGGCCAAGCACCGTATCTTGACTACGTACGACGCGTAGACCTGGGACAGCTCCTCCTCGATTCTTTCGTATTCGTCCATAAATGCGGGCCTTTGGCACAGGAAAAGAAAGGTGCTGAACTCGTACAGAGTGTACATGTCATGAGAAAATTCTTTACATAAAATGGTTCCACGTGGGTGACTCACAGCAGCTGTTTAATAAGGCTTTATTTTGAGACCTATACAATTAAACCTGAATTAACGAGCATGACAAGTGCTGGAAAATTTCAATTATACAGAGGTTTCTGGTAAATTTCAGTTTTGGCATGAAAATCTGAAAAAGAAACATGCAAGGGAAACAAAGGGACAATTTGAAGTAGATCTAACCCACAGCACATTTATTTCACGGCAGAAACATGGAAGGACATAGCTTGAATCAACCCCTAAAGATTCATTGCCATCACCATGATATCGGACACTTCCCACTAGCACCTCGTCCCTATTCAGTAAGGTTGGTGCCAACATCTCTTCAATGCTGTATATGCATAAACTGTCGTGAGCTTGTGGAAACATCTTAATGTAAAGGTACGTATGAAAATTGTGACAGATTCAGGAAGTAGAAAAGAAAGACTGTCATGAAGGCTGTACGAAGAAGTAACATTAAAATTAACAGGGCTAATGCCACACCTACAGACAGTTCCAAAAGGGTGATAAAGGGGTCTGAAGTGAATGTCTAATTCTTTGAAAGTTACACTATCTAAAGTCAGCTTGTTTCTGTGCAACTTGTTTAGTAATCTGGATAGAGCTTGTGTGCAGGTGGCCAAAATTCAGAATCCACCACTACGGTGTGCCTCATCGTCATATCGTGGTTTTGACACATAAAACACGAGCAATTATTAACTTGTGTGACGTTTATTGGCCGTAGGTTGATTTGTACATTACAGTAAAAGGACGCAGTAAGCAGAACCGGTCACAGAACGTAAGGCGCTCGGGTGGCAACACGTGAGCGGTGCCTAGACTAACCTGACTGCACGCAGTGTTGCAAGCCTCTTCTGGTTGCGCTCTAGTTCGGCCTTCCTCTTCTCAATTTTAGCTTCAAGGTTGGCTTCGTCGGATGCCACAGACTCAATACGACGCTGGAGCTCACTTGTTTGTTCCTTAGCAGCCGGCCAAAAAGAGAAAAGAAAGGAGGAGGAGGGAGAGGAAGAAATTGCTTAACCATTTGGTGTTCCATGTGAACTATTTATGACATCATTAAGTGGTTCTTGACTGGAATCGTATAATAAGGTGTCAGACACTGTTGTTGCTTAAGCATATGCTAATGTGCCACCATGGAATTCATATAATGAAATTAACCCTACGATCAGCACAGCAAGTTCAGGTAATAAATGTAAACATGCGAACACAGCAGAGGCATTTCCTAGCAAGAATTGCTTCCTGAATGTTACCACTGATCATACTATAGGTTGAACAGTACAGCAGCACCATACAATTTTCATAAATGCAGTGCGGCTACAAGAACATATGGATGGGGGGACCATTGTAATTGTTAGCTGTTTAAAGGATTTTGACATCTTCAGGTCATGGCAGAAGGCAGCATCCTGACCACCATATTTGTTACGGTTGTGATCCTTGGATATGACGATACCGGCTAGTCATAAGCGATCATTGTTCTTCAGGAATCTTCACAACCTCAGTTACTCATCAGAGATTGTCACCCTCAAGAAACTTACACTCTTGGTTTGTCACAGGTGACTGTCATTTTCAAGGAATCTGGGCAGCCTTGTCTCGTAGGCTGACTGTCCACCTTAAGCTACTTTGACAACAATTCGGCTTGTCATTTATCATTTTTCACACTTGAGATGATCCTGACAGCCTCAGCTCATCATCGCCCTTAAACGATCATTACAACCTCTGTCCACCACAAGTGATCGTCTGTAGGGTCTTGACAGCCTCGAGTTCATTATGAGTGATCGTCACATGCTTGCCAGTATAGGGCCGACCAATGCTGCCATTTGGACATTCTCGCACCTTGCATGGGCTGCAAGGAATTTCTGGTTGTCCTTATCTATCTGCGGTTAGGTCTTGGAAATAGACTGGCATTTTGTTTACTTATTGTAAAGTGCGCACATATTGCCATCCACTCACAGTTTACCTCACACGTCAAACTAGCAAATTCCACATGGCACACCTGTCGCATAGCATTAGCCATGTTGTACGTGTTAAGCAAAATCTGAGAATGCAATCTGAGATGTGGAACAGACTCACCACCACAGCCTTGATGGCATCCTGGAGGCACTTCTCAATGTCTGTTATTTCCAGCTGCCTCGACAGAGTAGCAGTCCGGATTTCCTGCAAGAAATGATGAACAAGTGTAAAAATAGAGCATGTTCCAAAGAAAAGCACAATTCTACTTGTCATGTAAAATGTTTTGAAAAACAATTAAGGAACTCAACTAGCTGTGCAACAACATAGCACTGTTAACAAGCTATACAATGGCCCTTTACTTTTCAAAAGTGTTTCACAAAAAGACTTTGCCCATGTTAGTAAACTTGAAGTGCAATGCCAGTAAGGTGCATTTCAAGATGTTTTAAATAGTATTGTCATTTTCAAGTTTCTCCGAGTAAGCGCATCTCTTGCCTTGACGTCAGCCTACCTGACGGTCAGGATGATTTTTCTGACATGTCTGATTCTTCCGCCACCATCACCTACATGGACGCCACTGCAAACTCATCTGATGACTCTGAAAAGCGCAGTGTCATACCGCCTCCTAAGCGGTGCCGAGGGTCGAAAAGACTGCACTTGCCCTTAAACTCTGTACCCGCTGAACATGTGCCAAAGTCCAATCTGACAGTCATATTCAAACCGCGAAACCCTGAGCATGTTGTCACACGCTTTAATCCTCTCCGATTGAAGGCAGCCTTTGAGGCGGTTGCGCCAGACGGCGTGCTGCAAGTACGACCCAACGAGCGCTTGAACCTCCTGGCTGTGGATACACGTAGTGTAGAAGCCTCTGAACGCCTTCTGAAGGTTACAAATATTGGAGAAATCGCTCTTCAGGCTTACGAACCACGGCCTAACAACTGTGGGGTAGGCGTCATCAAGGGTGTTCCTGTGGACCTTGATCAGCAGGACATTTTCTCGGCACTCCTTCAAAGGGCTCCTGTGAAATCAGTACGGCGACTGGGAACGTCGGAAAATGTCCGTATCGTATTTGCAACTGAAACAGCTCCTGAGTATATCGTCCTGGGCTACACACGTTACCGAGTGTTCAAGTACATCGAGTGCCCAAGGCAGTGCTCCAAGTGCCAGCGCTTTGGACACGTAGCTGGTGCCTGTCGGCTGCCAGTGCGGTGCCCACGCTGCGGTGGCAATCACGACCGATCCTCCTGTGCAACCGAGCAGCTGCAGTGCCCTAACTGCAAGAAACAGCATGAATCTACATCATCTCGATGTCGTGTACTCCGCAAAGAGAAGGAAATACACAACTACAAGATGAATCATAACGTAGGATACATATCCGCAAAGGCCGCCATATACGAGAAACGAAAAGCTGCCAGCAGGGGTAGCAACGACGGGACGACAGTGTCTTGTAAAGATGCTTGCAAAACAGCTCCCGAAAATCCTCCGCGAATTGAAGACACGGAGGAATTCCCATCTCTGCCTACTCGTAATCTGCCCCTCTCTCCGTGCGTCACTGCAGCTAAGGAGTCAACCCAAGGCTCGGGCGTGAGAGTCCAGGAGAGCACGACCGCCGCTGGTTCATCAGAGAGAAGGGGACCGTCAGTTTCATGGCGCGGACAACGAGAGCGTAGCACCCGACAAGACAGCTCAATCACATATTCACTGCTGTCTGCTCTTGTCGACGCTGCTCGCAGCTTTCTTGCCCCAATGTCCTCTCCCATTGCAAAGGTCATCTTGACGCTGCTTGACTTTCTTTCACCTGTGATAGAAAGATGGCGCTGACAGCCCAATCTACGAGCTTAACAAACGTCCGGAACAAGGCCACCATATTTCAATGGAATGCCTGCAGCCTTCGCTGTCGTCTGTCTGACTTCAGGCAGTTTGTTAGTAAGCACCGCTTTCCAGTGATTGCCATTTCGGAGTCCCGTGTGCGCACTGGAATTCGCCTCTCCGGATACACCATCACGTATTCGTCAACTGGAGGGGACACCAGCAGGGTTCTCTTGGCCATTCGCAATGATCTGATATTTAACATCCATGCTGTACCACCTGACGCTTCGAATGAATACGCTGCAGCAACAGTGAAGTGGAACAGTCTCACATTCACGGTGATTGCGGCATACATACCACCTGGAGTAAAATTTGATGTGAAAAAATTGCAAGCTATACTTGATACAACGCCTGAACCCCATGTTCTGACGGGGGACTTCAATGCGCATCATCCAGCCTGGGGAGGTACGAGATCGACTCAACGCGGCCGATGTCTACTTGATCTCGCCCATAAAAATGATCTCGTCGTTCTCAACAATGGTCAGCCGACTTTCTTCAAAGGAAATCGATCCAGTGCGCTCGACATCACTCTGGTCTCCTCTAGCTTTGCGTCTATGGCTACGTGGTTTCCAGACGTAGAAAGTCATGGAAGCGATCATATACCAACTTACATCGCTCTGGGCCCCATGCAGTATCCAAAAGCCCGGGCGCTTCGCTGTACTGACTGGGAAATATATAGGGCCACACTGGAACACTCGGATACATCAGATATGACGTATGAGGAATTCATAGGCGCGCTAAGCCAAACAAAACGCAGTAGTACGAAATATCTAAAGCTGCCTGGAAAGCGTACGACGATTGACATAGAGTACGAGAGGCTTCGAGCAATGCGCCGCAGATCTGAGAGGCGCGCCCGTAAGACATTGTCTAGAGAAGACATTCGCGAAGCTAGGCGAATGCAACGCCACATTCAACGTCACCTCGACAAGCTGGACAGGAGACAGTGGCGCGCCTTCTGCTCCAAACTTGATCCCAGAAAACCTCTGTCAAGGATATGGAACATAGCGCGCAGCCTGAGAATCCCGCCAGCTCAAAAACAGCCTTTCAGTTCTGTCGCACTGTTCTGTAAAGTCAGCGAGCTGGACATGGCGGAAGCTTTCTGCGCAAAGGTAACTGCTGTTACGTCTGCAACTATATTACAGTCAGCACAAGCCGTTACCGATGCCACAACAGACTGTACAGCTGTGACAGACGAACCTTTCACTTTCGTGGAATTAATTGGTGCTCTGGCGTCGGTAAACAAAGCTTCATCCCCTGGACCCGACTCTATCAGCTATGCCGACCTGTCCCATCTGGGTGAAAAGGCGAAGACGCAACTCCTTGACATCTTCAATACCAGCTGGAGGAAGGGCCGACTTGAACCAAGCTGGAAACAGGCCAGAATCATTCCTGTCCTAAAACCTGGAAAGCCTCCTACCGATATCAGCTCTTATCGCCCTATAGCTCTTCTTAGCTGTGTGGGAAAGCTCATGGAAAAGATGGTGCTGATGCGACTGGACTGGTTGCTGGTGAGCGCTGACGCTTATCCCCCGCAGATGTCGGGTTTCAGAAAGGGTCGAGGCAGCATAGACAATGTCATAAGCCTTGCCAACTGCGTTAAAATGAACAAGCTTGCGCACAATATCACTGTTGCCGTTTTCCTGGACATAAAGGGCGCATTTGACAATGTCCTACACGAGCCGATCTTACAGGCTCTAAGGTCTGTAGGAGTCAGTGGCCGCATGTACCACTGGATAATGGACTATCTATCTGACCGCTCGGTGTACATGTCTACAAAAGATGGTGACACAACTCTTCACACAGTTGTTCGAGGAGTTCCGCAAGGCGGAGTATTGAGCCCGACCTTGTTTAACATCGCTCTCATCGGCCTGGAGAAGTGTATTCCGGCAACGGTCGAGATTTCCTTGTACGCAGACGACATCTGCATATGGTGCTGTGGTCGAAATCGACGTGTTCTGCGTGCAAGATTACAGAAGGCAATTATCTCCATTCAGACGTTTTTACGAAACCGCGGACTAATCATGTCACCTGAGAAGTGCGCCGCCATAGCGTTCACTAAACGGGATATGTCGCGCTATAAGTTAAAGGTGGCAGGATCTCACATCCCATACGTACCAAGCCACAAGTTTCTGGGGGTCACATTCGACAGATCCTTGACGTGGTCGCCTCATACAAGAACACTGAAGGCTAAACTGGAATCATACGCAAATATTTTTCGTATGATGTCCAGCAATGCTGGTGGCTGCTCTGTGGCTGCTCTGCTGCGAATGTACACTGCTCTCTGCGAAGGTCTCTTGCGGTACAGCTTCCCTGCGGTACAGGGACTTTCCAAGTCTAGTATCCAGGCGCTTACCAGTATGCAAGCTAAAGCGCTGAGGATATGCCTGGGCCTGCCTAAAAAGACTTCGATCGTAGGAACCCTTACAGAAAGCCGGCGACTTTCGGTGCCACTGCTACTGAAGCAAGAGTTTCTTCGAGCCTGTGTGCGTTTTGCTGCTAGGGTTCACAACCATCCGCTTGCATTAGCCACCACATCCGAAGTACAGACCCTTCTTCCGCTGATGTACGAAAAGCCATCAATTCCGACAACGCCGCCATGGAAACTACCCTCTTGGGCCATAGTCACGACTGTACCGGGCATCAAGAGTAAAAGTAACACGCCAGCTCCAGCACTGAAATATTTCGCCCTGGAGCATATTAACGCCAACTACAGATCCTGCCGCCACATTTACACTGATGGCTCTGTTACAGACACATCATCGGCAATAGGTCTGTGGATCCCGTCGGCAAACATGTCAATTTCTGCCACCTTGGGTCACCGCACATCTGCCACAGCTACTGAGCTGGCTGCGCTGCGGAGAGCGCTTATTT
Source organism: Hyalomma asiaticum (assembly GCA_013339685.2). Lineage (NCBI taxonomy): Eukaryota > Metazoa > Arthropoda > Arachnida > Ixodida > Ixodidae > Hyalomma > Hyalomma asiaticum. The sequence continues at coordinate 26,580,735 of CM023490.1, read as the reverse complement.
ACATCGTAGCTCAGACACCTGATTCCTGGGTAATCTTCTCTGATTCGCAAGCGGCGCTGCAGTCCCTGAAGTCACCACGAGCCCAAGAACAACTAGTTTTGGACATCAAGCGGCTAGGCAATAATGCTCATGAACTTAATCACCGCGTTGTATTCCAGTGGTTACCAGCCCACTGTGGAATACAAGGAAACGTTCGGGCCGACAGTGCTGCCAGAACAGCCCATGGAACTAAAACACCACCAACAGCCATACCCCTTTCAAGAAAAGATGCGGCGACTATGGTATCGACATTTGCCTGGAATCAGCAGCGACACTTCTGGTGTGATCCAGGACATCAGTATGGACCACTACACGCCATTGACCCAGCCTGCAGCTTCCACGTACCTCAAGGTTTAGCCAGGCGTGATGAAGCGTGCCTTCACCGATTAAGACTCAATGTAGCATACACGAGAGATTTTAAGCACAAAATACAACACTCTGATTCTCCATTGTGCTCCGCATGCAACACACGAGAGGACATTGAACACGTCCTGTGCAACTGCCAGCGCTACGAGTCGGATAGAAAGACTCTGAAGGCAGCGCTTCACTTGCCACACGGTACGACCTTGGAGCTGCGGCATCTCCTAGGCCCGTGGCAAGACAGCGCCTGCGCACTACGTAGCACCAAGGCGCTGATAGCGTTTCTACGGGCAACATGCCTCAATGAAACGCTGTAAACTGAGTTATAGTGTATATATGTATATATGAGTGTGTGAGTAAGTGTGACCGTATGTACGTGTTATGTTAGATGTGATCACTGTAAATATCATAATCACCGCAAAGTACCTGGAGTAGCAAGCCAGGCGATTAACCAGGCTGACATCTCCGGTTCATCAATAAAGTGTTCTCTCTCTCTCTCTCTCTCTCTCTCTCATTTTCATTAGTGTTTGTGTTTCAGATGGCTGCTTTGGCATGCGCATTTGTTTTCACAGTACTTGAAGTGGCTATGCTGGGCTGGGTTCTATCTGCATAAAGGAGCAGACCTTTCAGTGAACATCGTGATCTCAAACATTCAGACAGCAACAACATACGCACCTTCAATTCTGCTTCCTTGGCAAGCCGATCGTAAAGCACGGCACCTTGCTGGGTTATCTCGGAGGCCAGTTGGCGTGTCATCTTCAGGTCAGAAAACTGCGATTTAACACATGACATGTGTGAGCACTCAGCTACGTCGATTCAAATAAACTCACAAACAGAAAAGCGGTGCTACAGATATAATGATTGCTCCAGAAGCGAACAGACTGTGTGCACCTTGGATGCAGTATCGTAGTTTTGGTAAGGCATGGCAACCGTCTGACCGCCGTCGCTCGATTCTTCGTCCCCGGTCTTGGCTCGCATGGCATCGTACAGTAGTGCTGTGATCTTTAGAAGCTCCTTCACGGCGTAGCCATCGGCCATGTAGAGCTTACGGGTGTTCAGTTTCAGGTGTGCTTTTGTGGCCTGCATGTAACACAGGGGTTAGCAATAGTACCAAAAAATACATATTTTTTAGGAGATTTTCGTGGAAACGCAGCTCATCAGAATGGCAGCACATTAAATGATGCTCCATGTCATTTGGGCACTGAGATTAAATGATGTTCTCACCCATAGGGCACAAACTGCTGTTTGCTGAAATGTACTGATGAGCTTTGTGCAGTTCACACATCTCTTGTTTGCCTTGTTGTGTGCATGAATTTACCATATCTCTTATAGTACACAACATAGCACTTTCTCGCTTTCGTTGATTAAACTTGAGTAGAAGTTTAACGCTTGCTGTATCATAGGACATACATAGGGCTTTTTTTATGTGTAATAATATATGTCATGAGCACCCATGTGATGTTGGGGTGTGTATGTGTATGCATGTATATATATGTCTATCATCATCATCATCAGCCTGTTTCCACTGCAGGATGAAGGCTTCTAATCTCCAAGTGCACACACAGAATTGTAGGGATATGATTTGGGGAGAAGATGGTATGTCAAAGTGTATTACTGATCTCTTAATTACCACGTGAGAATTAAGTGTAGGCAGCAGCACCGCTGACAACTTAGACGGAATATCTGTCCTGCCGTCCGAGACTAATTAAGATGCATCTAAAAAAATGTTGGCAACATATAAATAAAGAACAGTTTACACACACACAAGGAGTTACATAAGTTGGCTTCTCCGCAGAAAGTCTCACATTGTGGTGAAGAAAGCTTTAAAGGACTATACAGAGTGCACGTTTACACAAGTGTAAAAACCTCGAAGAAAGGAAGTGTCGATGGTGAAAATGATATCCATTGTGACTTGTCGAGCATTTAAGCATTCACATATACTGATTAGTGTGGTTTTTTCTAATCGTGTGAAGGGAGAATTCAGAGCTGATCTGGCTGAATTGGATCCAACGGCCTGGCCACTCATATAATTTAATTGCTAGAATGAAAGAAGGCATTACCATTGTATGGGCGATAGACTTGATGAATATCACTCTGTCTTGCTCCGTGTCGATGTCGGTGGTACTTCGATGTCGGATCGTACCTGTCGGCGTGCATGCGTTGACGCGTGAACCAACGTTTTTTTCTCGACACAGTAGCTTCGTTTACGTACCATGTGTTCATATAGTAGATTTTGAGGGATCGCTGTCGCACCGGCGCATGGATTTCACGGGTGCGGCCACGCGAAGGGTCAGCGTTGGCAAAACTGAAACCAGCACGATAAACTTGTGAATATATATCTCGGCAGCTTGCGCTAGTGGCGCGAGACTGAGTCACTGCGGAGCTGGTGGTCACCTAGCTTGTCGTAGCAGCTTGTGTACGTATTTGCTAGGTTTTTTTGCAAGCTATTACCAAGTGTTGCAAAATGGCGTTACATTCTACGCGATTGTCAAAGTCTTAAATGTGCACAGGTGACATGTTTTACAGCCAATATGCAAGTTGAGGCGAGCGCACAGCGAACATTCTGCACCGGTGATCGTATTCCAGTGCCATCAGTAGGTAGAATGCAGCCGATTTCTTGCAGCACACGTGTGATTCCACCGGGCGCTTTTGTAAAGGAGCCGTCACCTGCCCCACATTCTCTGACATTGCGCTTCGCGCCATTCGTTTTTCAAGAGAGCCTAGGCATCGCGTCTTATCAGTAATAACAACCTCATGTGCATTGTAGCGTCTACAGTGCAGGCGAGGCGACCAAGTGTAAACGTAGCAGCGTTCGCTGAAGACGTAGTGACATAAATGGAGAAATAAAAACACAGTAATCGTTCTAACACTGCAGTTAACAAGAAAAGAGAAACAGCGGGCGCGAAAGAAGACGAAGTAGGATCGCGAGCGCGTGGCACGTCATGTTCTGGGTTTTTCTCTTTAGAAAAAAAAAAACCGCATCGTAAGGTCTCGCTGCTCGGCGCTCTTCAGGCGTATTGTCTTCCGCCGCACTTCGAAGCCTGGTTTATTCTTCATCGAAGTCCTCGGACTTTACACTCCTGTAAACAAAGCGCGATTGCTTGCCTTTTGCGTCGTACAGCCGCAATCCACCGCCGCCGTCGCTCTCGCTCATGAAATAGCACCGGAAATCTGTATAAGTGCGTTCGTGGCGATTTATTATGTGTGTTTGAGCAGCCGACAACGCAGCAGTTGTTTTTCGGCATCTCTGAAGCCCGAGAGAGTCGTTAAATCACGATGAAGACACATCCATCCGCGCACTCGCGTACACGCTCGCGGGAACACTGCTCGCTCGGACCCACCAACGCTTCCGAGCTTGTAATCTCCAGTGCACACACAGAATTGTAGGGATATAATTTGGGGAGAAGATGGTATGTCAAAGCGTATTACTGATCTCTTAATTACCACGTGAGAATTAAGTGTAGGCAGCAGCACCGCTGACAACTTAGACGGAATATCTGTCCTGCCGTCCGAGACTAATTACGGTGCATCTAAAAAAATGTTGGCAACATATAAATAAAGAACAGTTTACACACACAGAAGGAGTTACATAAGTTGGCTTCTCCGCACAAAGTCTCACATTGTGGTGAAAAAAGCTTTAAAGGACTATACAGAGTGCACGTTTACACAAGTGTAAAAACCTCGAAGAAAGGAAGTGTCGATGGTGAAAATGATATATATCCATTGTGACTTGTCGAGCATTTACGGCCTGGCCACTCATATAATTTAATTGCTAGAATGAAAGAAGGCATTACCATTGTATGGGCGATAGACTTGATGAATATCACTCTGTCTTGCTCCGTGTCGATGTCGGGTGGTACTTCGATGTCAGGATCGTACCTGTTAGCGTCAAAAAGGCATGTTTTCGCATATATATCGAGGACACGATCCTCGGTTACCTGTTTATGAGCCAACGCAGGATTTCTGCTACGAGAGGAAAATTGGGCGTCCGGAAATTCTCCAGAGAAATCAGCCTCGGGTAGCCAAGCGCCCGGGTCATTTCGGTGAAATCTGAAAATAGAAAAAAAAAATCACTCATAGGACGGCACGCAGAGACTAAATTTCCACGAGACTTTCTTACTTCTAAGCTCTCGGTAAGACATCGTTCATCTATGCAGGATGCAACTGAAACCACGTTTCACTTGGCTGCTCAGTTTCGGTGCTGTTGAAATAAGCGACGCCTGCGAAGATCGCTTTCCCGCAATCTACGTGCGCTGTTTGCAAGCTGTAACCATAGCAACGCATCAGCGATCCTCACTTTTCCAAACACGTGGCCTTTGATATCCGCGTTTATTTCTCAGAGGAAACCGTTTCGGTCATGCGAGAATGTAAGTTTCTACATATTTATTAGCTAAGAAAAATTATACAAATTTATTGAACATCTCCAGTAACTCTTTATTCTAAGTATTAACTACAAATCTCGAATGCTATGTTATAGCACAAGTCAGCTTCTTGATAAACTTATGCAGACACCAGAGGGGCTCTCTGGAAGCGCGTCAAACAAGCATGGACACCAGATGCAAAAAAAGAAAAAAAAAGGTGAAGTGCTGGACATTCAGCGTGTGCTTCTATTACCTCTACAACTGCTTCCATTATTCAACGTTGCAAATATTACTTGAAGAGATTTGACGTTTGGCTTACTGCCCCTAGCAATATGGCAACACTCGCTTCAATGCCATCTCGCCTTCTATTCTCTCAAGAAGTCTCGCACAGTGCATCTCGTTCCTCTCACATCCAAGCCAAGCCAAACCAATCACAGCGCGCGCCATTTTTTGTAAGGACAGTTGCGAACGCCTGCGAACGCTGTCTGCGTTGCGGCCAGATCATTAGTGCTGGCATAATAATCTGTTAATTAACGCGTTCGCGTATCTGTAGACTCGCGTCAGGATGACGCGTCGCAGTGAACGGGTGATGGCCAGCTCGTCCTCGAGCGAGGGATTTGACGAGACGGCAAAGTCGTTTCTTCCAACCAGCCAACGGGCCACGTACAGCCGCGTTCCGGAGATTGTGGCCGAGTCTTCTGAGGTTTGTTTAGCTTGGCAGTGCACTTGGTGCACGCCGGTAGAGTGTGAAATCGGGATACTAACACTCTTTGCAACAGCTGAGCAACTGTCACGACAGCTCAGGCCAGAGTACTAACTCGAGGCACAGTACTAACAGGCGGGGGAGCAGTCAAACAGCTGGGTAATGATTGCAAATAAAATGATAAGGTTTTGTAGCTTTGAAGGGATGCAGTTACTAGTAGCAAGAGTAGAGAGATGAAGAGGAAAGGCAGGAAGGTTAACCAGATATTAGTCTCTGGATTGCTACCCTGCACTGGGGAGAAGGGGTTAGAAAGATGACAGTAACAACAGTAATGAGTGCTATGAGTAAAGATTGCTATTAAGAGAGGGGGAAGAAATCGGTGAGCGTTACGTTCTTGTAACACTGTAAACGAAAGTGCCCTATCGCCGTTGGTTGCGTTCCTGTGAGGCCCTAGCGGCGCGACCTTGACACATAGAGATCTGAGTCTTTCTCTTTTAATAAGAAGCACTCGTTTACAACCAGCAGGATGACATTATTGAAAAGAATGAAGCGACAGCAAAGGCATGACACAGTGTTTAGGATTGCTATTGAGGCTAGGAAGCCACTTTCATGTAAGATTAGAAGTGGTCCACGGGGACGTGCTGCTGGTAACACAGGGCAGACAGATTGTCCCGTTCTGTGATATTCAATGGCAAAATAATTTAATAAAACCAGATATTTGAAAGTATATGACTGAAATTTATGAGAAGCAAGTGTGTAACAGCATTACTGGCAAGTATCGTGATTAATGTGGGGACCCTGCTCTTTTCATTAACATTCTGACCTCCCATTTCATTGCAGATCAAGATGAGAACAAATGAGCTTAGAGCTCGAGAGGCATTTGGGTACCTTAGGCCCAGCCTAGTGAGTAAGTACAGGAAACTGCCTACCGATTTTGGTTTGTTATGTTTATGTTAATGAGATTCCGTTTTTGACCAGTCGGTTGCTTTTAAGAACTTTGATGTCTCTGGCATGCTAAGCAATAATTTAAAACTGTAGCAAGGTTTTGCCATTGAAACACTGCCTACCGATTTTGGTTTGTAATGTTTATGTTAAATGAGATTCCGTTTTTGACCAGTCGGTTGCTTTTAAGAACTTTGATGTCTCTGGCAGGCTAAGCAATAATTTAAAACTGTAGCAAGGTTTTGCCATTGAATTCCATGTATCATGTGTGTGTTAGTTTTTTTTTTTCAACACGATTACAAATACTGGCAGCTGCACCTCCCAATGGTGATTAGACGTGGAAAGTGCTGTTGCCAAATGTTCGCTCCATCACGTATTTATCCTCGTACAGCCAGTTCCAACTTCAGATTGAATTGAATTGAATTTTATTTTCCAGAAAATACATGAATCAATACATGAAAAAACATCTGGATCCTTAGCATTAAGCTAGTTTGGATCCATACAAAAACATAATACAAATATTCATATACAAAAGTGCAATTTTGCAGTTAGCAGGCAATACAATTGAAATAGATTAAAAATGTTAATAAAAGCTTTTATAATAATGTTTCAGGTATACAGCAAAATTTTTTACTTTGTTTTATTTCAATGGGTAGATTGTTCCACAAAGTGCAACCGACGCTAGATGGCCGTCTTTTGCCATGTACATTTTTTACAGGTAGTTGTAAAATGTTGCCAGCTTCGTAGCCTCGTAAACATTCTTTTGTGCCAACTTTACTTTTCTCGCTGTACTTGTAAATCTTTAAAAGGTCTGTGTCTCTTTGCATCCTTCTTATTCAATTTGCCACAATCTCTTTCTTTTCGAATGTCACCACCACAAACTCTGGCACAGTGAAATGTGTGACGTGGCACAAGGGATTTTGTGAGTGCTCACCTATGGCATCCGATAACGTTTTTGACAAACTGTACTGGGTTTCCCTGGTGCAATTTGACATGTCAAAGGTGCCACAAAATTAGGTGGCCTGGTTGACAACAAAGACTGTAGCAGTACCATAGAAGACTTGGCCATGCCGTTGCTTGCTATAACAGGTTATTTATTTATTTATTTTATTTATTTATTAAGTACCTGCTTCGCCATAAGGCATTACAGCAGGGAGGGTACAGCACATTTCATCAAACACAAAAAAAAGCACATTCATAAAGCGTGCAAAAAATCATCACTTGAACTAATACAGACTATTTCCGGTGGCAGAGTGTTCCACTCTCTTATAGTGCGGACAACAAAAGAGTAGCGAAAAGCGTCACCCCTAAAAGGAATCTATAACTAAAAGGAATCTGTAATTAATAAGGAATCTATAATTAAGGAATCTATAATATAACAGGAATCTAATCTATAACCTAAAAGGAATTATAACTTATAAGACATCAATAATACATTTTAAAAACTTGTTGAATTATGGTGATGGGGCTAGTTCATTTCCCCATGCTTTTTTCTGTCATGCGCAACTGTGTTCTGGTTTCAGAAAAGGTCCAGGATGGAATGGACACGTCTGCATTGAAACTGACAACCGCAGCAGAAGTGGCTCGGAGTCAACAGAGTGAAGGAAGCGATATAGCAGCCAGTAGCAAGTCTGCCAAGTAGGTCCTCCTTCCTTTTGTTCTTTGCTGTTAACTTTTAGCACAGTACTATCAAACAGCTCATGTTCCGGGAGATATGGCGCAGGCGCCGGCATCCGTGGCGGAAAAAAATCATCCTGGACCACCCCAACCACACAGGTCCTCGGGCATGGTGCAGATGCGTCAGCGAACAAAACTGAATTACTCAAAGCGAAATCTCTCAGGAAAATCTTTATGACTTAAGCACAACTTACACATACAGTAACTCCGATTGCTAATTGGAATGTGCGTGAAAACTAATTCTATTCAGAGAAAACTCGAGTGCAAACCCCGTTTTCCAGCATTTCGGCCACAGTGATGACGGCTTGCCCGGGCAGTGCCACATATATTAGAGGCATTGTCCTGGGCAGGTTACCTTGTATAAACATAACCCAGATGGCACTCTCCTCCTAGGCTGTGCCACATGGCAAGCCGATGCGAACGGGCCTTGGTAACACTATCGTGTTCCATTTTGAAAGGTGAAGCCTAACTGTCCACTAATTTTTCTTAACATTCAGGATGCTCGGCGCATGTGTCAGCATGCCGTCTGTTGGTATAGTATCTGGAAAATGACCTTGATTTCTTTGGGCCAGTTTTAAGTATAGTTCTTTATTCATGCATGTGTGGTGTATTGACTGTCATTCATGCACGTACAATCGATCCCGATATAACGAATTCCTTATATAACGAATTATCGGTTATAATGAATTAAATAAAAATAGAATTGCCATTAAAGAAGCTTTACGAAGATACTTTTGTAACGAGTTATCGGATATAATGAAGCTATCTCCATTTCATAGTGAATTCGTTTGTTACGAGTCTTGGCTGCACTTAAGTCTATCTCTGTTGCCTCAAATGAACACTTGCTAAAAGTTAAATCTTGTGTTGTCTTGCTTACTTTGTACTTGTCTAAGTATGCACTATACCACTGCTTCTCGTTTTGTTTGCTCACGTAAATGGTGTTGCGTATGCATGTTTCATTCCCGACGTCTAATGTTAATTTGGAAAGGGCTTGAGGTTAAAGTCCGGTATCACAAGGCATGGAATAAAAATGCTATTAACATCTCTTCGACCATTTCGAAATACTGCATGTCATGCGTTGACAGCCGCCTGATTGTGCATGTGCACCCTGTAGTTTCACAAAAATCGGTACAGTGCTTGCTAGGAGTCTGCCAGATCTGCAGGTAGAAATGATACAGCAGAACCTCGTTATAACGAACCCGGATATAATGCACTATTGGATATAACGAAGCAATCGCAATTCCCCTTGAAATTTCTATAGATGAATTTGATTAATGGTTATAACGAACTAATGGTTATAACGAAGTAATTACTGCTCTCCCTTCAACTTCGTTATAACGAGGTTTTACTGTATGCGGACATTCCCCTAAAATTTCACCTTGATTCGCATGGCTTTGGAACTGTGGATCAATCCATATCAGCGAAATATTGCTGAGACACAACAGTTTATGCCTTACGAGTAGACGCAATGGTGCGTTCTCGTAGTAAACATGATTCTCCTGTGCATCTCGCCAAACTGCTTGCAAGGTGCATACGCAGTGTGACGTGCAACCATTACTGTAAGGAAACAATAAACTGATACCTATGCTACATGGCAGCGTCCTGGCGCTCTAGCCGATACTGGCATCTATCTTCTGGCTCTTTTCCTGCGTTGCCTTGTGTGCTCAATAATGACTATGTCACAAGAATGATCAGAAGGTTCTTAAGCTGTACTTACACATGTTTAAACATCAGCATATTCATCTCTTCGATTTTTTTGTATTCTTGGCATGGGGGGGGGTAACATTCTTCGATGCATCTGAAAGTGCTCCGCTTCCTTCTTAGAAGTTCTACTGTCTTCTTCGAAACAAGCAGCCAGCTCTCTATTAAACCCTAAAATACCAGCTCTCCCAGATTTGTTTACGATGTTCACAAATTTTTTACTCATTGTGCTACTCTAATAAACATTGTGGCAGCTTTTATTTCTAAAATGTGTTCATTTCACAAAGAAAAATTTAAAAGCTCGAAGCTGCAAAATGGGCGTCTTTAAGTAAACTTTTACATGTTGCATCGGTAAATGATGCCTCACCTTGTATCCGAGGGACAAGTTATTTAGGCAAGGGGTGTAGCAAATTCTGCTTAAAATTCTCTATAGTTTTGCTTGATGTAAGGTGTGAGGCTGGGCTAGTTAGTTGTTATGGATTCCATGACCAGTGATCAGCGCAAAAAAGAGTTGTTGTAAGTGTGTTACTGCTTATATGTTGCATGTATTGTTAAATCATTGCTGTGCCAAATTGAAACACATAGTTAGTTTAGACTAGTAAAGTTTTATTCGAGAGTTCTATTATTATTTTTGCCATCACAGGTTCATTATTAGAAGAAAACTGATAGCTAACCCTTCATTTTTAAATTTCACTCAGAAGCCTCAGTGCCCGAATGTGTAATGTCGTGGATTTATGTCTTTCTTTGTATTTTGGCCACTTTGGCTAAAAGAACTTTTCTTGAAATTGACATGTTAAGTCTCTGCCTCTCATACAACACCATTTAATTAAATTTGCCTATAAGGGATTACTACATATGTTTTAATAGTCGCTGTCAAAATGTATGATGTGATGGAAAGTTGCTGCATGATTTTTGCAAACTTTTTGCAGGATTTTCACAAATTTTAATGTTCACTGGAATATTTGTTGACTGACTAGCACAAGCCTATCTCCGGGACATCCATTAGCCTTCACGTGCTGTATTTGAGGTGTCTTTTCACCACGCGACAATAATTGTCATGTGCCTTGCTTGCATTACTTTTCTGGAAAGAATTGGCGCTTGCCACTTTTACATGCATAACGCTACATCATGCTGATGGTGTGCGTGCCGTTTTTGATTGAGAGGTGCCGGGCATGTGGCATTAATGAAAGGAAAGCGCACAAGACAGATGATGATTACTGTTAATTGCTTGGCTGGTAGAAAAAGCCCAATATAATAGGCCTTTCTTTGTTAGAGTCCGGGGTGTGCACTAAAAAAGCTTTTACCCTTTGGCACGTGTATTGAACCCCGACAGTAACCATCCATATTATTGGCTGCATTTTATGTTTCTAACACCTTTACTGCCGTTGCCGTGCTGTCAGGCATGCTGTGTTACACTTATAACGCGGATTCAACTTGTGATCTTGAAGTGCCATGCAGGCAGCGTTAAAGGTAGGAAAGGCATGTCAGACGAATAGCAATTATTGTTTAGATACAAAATAAGCTCCCATCCATTCAAGCTTTCTTTTTTAGGGCACGGTCGTACATTCGTATTTTGCTCTTTCAGAGAATGTGCGAACCTGGCATTGCTTCTGCGTGACCTTGTGGACTGCACAGTGATCAAGGCGGACCTCAGTTGGGACACTGCGTGGACGGGTTCCAGCTTGCGGCAACTAGCAGTGAGATTTATCTGGAATCTCCTTACAGTAGCGAGGTTACCTAGTTGGTTTGTGATCAAGGGGGCTATTTCTTTCAAGCATTGCAGTTAAGGGGGGACACTGCCTGTGGAGACCAAAAAATAGCAAAAAGAAACGTGTTTTTTTTTTTATTGCCTTTTTGAAATATACAGCTACTAATGCAGCTCTACTCTGAATTCCAAGCCGATAATATTAGTATTCTAGCCGCAATGACTCCTTATACAGCGTGTACCAGCTAAAATTGAGCCGAAATCGACGCCGAAATGACCTCCCACTGCAAGAGGATAAAGTGTATGGCTATATCCCAGTGGAAAAAGAGGAGTGCGTTAACCATGCGTTAACCTTTTTTAACATAAAGCCCAATTTGTGTATTACAAAATGCTGAGAGCAGAATTTCCCTTTCCTGCACATATAAATTTCAAAGTTATCAAATTTCTTTGTGCGTGATAGCCATGCCATGGACACTGAACTTTTATCATCTGTGGAATCACTAATTTATGATTTAATTTGAATACTGCTTGCAGCATTGCACTTATTACTTATTGCATTATCTAGCTATGCAATAATATTCACTTTTCGCTGAACAGTCCTTTTCCTATTGTCTCCGAAAACAATAGAGTGGCAGTTTCGTGTATCTTCTGAACTAATTGACCTACAGAAAAGATTTTTTCATATTTGAAATCAGCAGAAAAAACTACATAAGCCTCTATATTTTCACCAAGTTCGGTCAAAAGATGCAGAAAATATGTCCACACGCCATGTCCCCCCTTAAAGGGGCCGTGAAAAGGATATGGAGATGGCTGGTTGTAATTTTCACTGAATATTTCGGCGAAATATTCAGTGCACATTTAATAATGCCCGTTTTAAACTCCAGCGTTCTTGCGCTTCCGAAACGACTATGCGACACTATTGGCCGGCATGGTACTATGCGGTAACGTTGCAGTAAGATATTTTTAAGTGCGAAGGTATAGTGAACTCGCGTTTGCTCTAAAAGAATCAATCCACTTGAAAGCTAGAAAGGAAGAAAATACTCAGAAACTGTGCGGTGCCGCCATTAGGAAGCAAAGCTGCAGAACGGGTTGTTTTCCCATGGCCTCCGAGGGCGCACCAATCTCGGGAGGTCTGGTGGCTACTAACGTGGCATCAACTGCAGAGTTGAGGGGAATGCGCGCAGTGAAACCGAAACCGCGTTTTTCATCGCTCTAAATCAACCCACACGGTGCAACGGAACAATGCATATTGTTGACTGGACGGTCGGGATTTCAAATGCACACTTAGTACAAAATGTTCAGAGAACGTTTCACGACCCCTTTAAAGGCACATAGAGAGATGCAGACTACGCTTTCAATAATGTTTCCTCCTTTTGTGTTTGTATGTTTCTTTAGTAATATCAAATGATTAGTGATATCAAATTTGGCAGCAGTATGCAGTTAGACATTGTTGCTTACATCTCGTCAATTTTCACTGAGGTGGGTGTTTCCGTTTGCAGGAACTGGACATGCGCTTGAGCCGTGCTGCAGACGCCATCGACACGGATATCAAGATGCTGCAACAGCGCATCGCACGACTGTGACAAGCTCTGTACAGCGTTTTCAGTGTTCTGGTTTTGTAATAAAGCTAACAGTTTTCTTAAAACATTGATTTGTGTGTATGGTGTAGATTATAGTCTGTTTCATGTTTGAGATTTCACACCTGTACACCCTTGCTTACATGTCATTGTTGCAAATTCAAAATATGACACGCAACTGTTCTATCCAATGGCTGGGGCAGCATTTGTTTGCTTGTGCAAAGATTCCTCATCACTTGCTGAGTGGCACATAAAAGTAGGCTTTGTGAAGTGCTCATCATACACCAGGCAGTGTCTCATCTAGTACTACAACACAACATGGTGCTTGAATACCATCTGTCCATGTATCCCACCAGAAATAAGAGCACACTCAAATCTATAACTGATACACAAAAAAAGACATTCGGCCAAAAAATTAATTTTATTAATTTGATGTTTGTCGTAGGCTTCAAATGGAACACTGATCACTGGGTGTGCTGGCAATAAATTGAACAAGGAACTTGCACACTCTCGACAAAGCATAGTGTTCACAGTGTGCATGGGTACTATGACTGTTGTGTAAAGATACAAAAGTCCACTGGACTGAGTTGGGCCAGGGAGTGGCCAGTATTTTGGCAGCAAATTTTGTCATTGGTTGGTTGAAGGCAACTAGCCAAATAATGTGTAGATATTCGGCATCACAATTCACTTTCTAGGGAACTTCTTGGGGATAGGATGAAAATTATCTTAATTTTTGTGAAACCCTATTATTTTTTTTCTTCCCATTATGACAAACTGTTTTTTGCTGGGCTTTGAGAAGAGGGCACTCATTAAACAATTGTAAATGAAGCTGCCCAAAGCATTTGGCGCATGTTTGATAATGAAATTCTGTGTGGATGCAGTGTTTCAACCATTATGAAAACGTAAAAGATAGAAAGGCAAATATTAAAAATGCTTTACATGCGGTTCTTTAAAGTGGACAGAGTTTATTTATAAATAAGCACCACTGTAATAGAAACCACCTTGGTGTTATTCTTCAGAAGGACCAGCTCATTTTTAACTGGCAAAAAGAAAACAAATTTTCAGACTCTTGCACAGTTGGTCAGCTGTGGTGTTTGCAAAAAGACCTTTAATGAAAAGCATTCTTCTTTACTCATGCCATGTGTTTTGCTGTAAATGAACAGCCGAGTATGAAAATGATAAATATCATTGAAGTATTTCAATGACGCTTGGCTGTATTTGCCACTTCTGTAAGCTGTCATATAATTATACTTTCAGTAAAACGCTTTTTTGGCTTTGACCAGGCCTAATTGTGTTACAAAACTTATTCTATACTGTACCATATTTTTTAACCCCCCCCCCCCCCCCCCCCCCCATAAAAAAAAAATGGAAAGTGCTCTATGGTTAGACTTCCACTTCTAACTTCAATTCTAACTGACAAACTAGAAGAGAAGATCAGGGGAAGATGGAGGTTTGAATCGATGAACAGATTCCAGCGACTATTCCTTGTTCTCCATCATTTTGAGCGACCTGTTCATCGATTCTAACTTCCAGTTATTCTCGTTCCTATTCTGGGAACCGAAACGTGGTCGTCAACATCCGCAAGGAGTATCTACGCTTTGTCGGGTGGGTCATTTGCATATTTTATTTATTTTGTAAAGGTGCAGTGCACTACAGTATTTTCTGTTGTCAGCTATATACCTGCACATGCTTCCGTAAGCACTCTTAGAGACACGGGCGTGCGGTTATCGTACATCTCATGTTCAAAATAAAGCGCCATCACCCAGGCATCAAGCACGAGCCAATCCCGTCCGCGCACTACTTTTCTTTGCGCCGTTATTCGGCGCGCAGCGGCAGCGCGGCGTACTAATCTCGTTTGTGCCCTGCGAGAGCGGTAGCGGGCCATGGGGAACTACTAGCATGCTGCGGTTGAACCCGGCCAAACCCGTTACATAGGAAACAAGTTTCTTTAACGCTTGCGATTACATTCGCGTTAACATGGGTGGCATATGGAGCAGGCAGAACGACCGGGTCGAAGAGGTAGACTTTGCCGCAAACTACGCCTACAGATATCCGCCGAAAACTGGTGAGTTGTGGCCCTTCTATTACTTCTACAAAGAAGTAAAGAAAAACAGCTGTGCCCCAATGGCGTCTTGACAGTCGACGCACCGTGCATGTTTCTCCGGCGCCTTTCTTCAACTTTGCACGTTTTAAACGAGGCTCGCTGGGTCGCATAATATGCAGCGACGTTTCCGCTGTACGTATATTACCAAAACAGTGTTATTGGTTTCTCATTTTGCACCTAAAAGATCTCGTTCCTGACGGGCCTTTGACACTGTGTTTACATCTGCCGAAAACCCTGTCTAAACTACGTTAGGAAGGCGCAAGAAAATTTTTTTAAAGCTGTACGACAGAAGTGAGATTGTAAATTGCGTGATGCCCGATGCTTCGACAACACTTCGGAATTCACGAGTTGTTTGTTTACACTGATAACTTTGTTGATAGCGCAAAGCGTACGTACAGATGCCAGTCTCACTTTTCAATCGCGATCGGGCTCGAATTTCCGCACTGCGCGACCGGCTCACTTCACCGACGATTACGAGATCGAGGAAGCTCGAACCCGACCGGGACTCGATCGCGATCGAAAGTGCCCTATTTACTAACGCCCACGTCCCGAGGTTAAAATTCACCAGCTGATCTCCGGTTTCCTGAAACCTCAGGTGTTCACGGTCGCATCCCCAGGCCGCGATTAGCCTATTTTGCTCAAGATGCGAGAAATTCGATCATGATTGGCGGTCGACCGCGATCGAAAGTGCCCGTGTGACTGTCACACTCGCGTTTTGGCGATCAGTCGCGGCCGTATCAGGCAGCGCTTGCTCGTTCATGAACCTCAGTGTCACTTCGCTCGCAGGCAATTACTTTGCAAGCCACTTCATCATGGGAGGGGAACGGTTCGACGCAAATCAACCGGAGGCGTACCTGTTCGGCGAGAACACGGACCTCAACTTTCTTGGAGGCAAGCCGACTCCCGTACGTGAGTTTGTGTATGCGGTGTAGACAGGCTGGGCGTACTATAGCCGTAATTGTCATTAAAGGAGTACTGACAAGGTTTTGCGGCGGCGCAAAGTATACATTTTTCGTTTTCTGGCCATGTGTTGTTAACGCCCTCCGCACACGGAAGCCAGGAAACGCGTACAAAATATTTTAGTTTGGTTTTAAAGTTTTCATCGCCCAAAACTGCAAGCCAGCCCCAGCGTATGATGACGTGTGAACACAGTCTCTTAAAAGTCGCCGAAATTGCTGTCAGAGTCACTGGACAACTGTGAAATTGTCGTTGTTTGCATGCTCCACGTGTAAATGACCACAGACGACAGAGTTGCAGCGACGTATCACGGATTGCTGTCCCTTCGTGACTTAGACATAACTCCGACTGTGTTGACACGTCACTAGGAAACAGCCCCCCTCGAAACCGAAACCAAAAGTGGGTTTTAAGGGAGCTGTATTAAAAATATATTCATTGCGTTGCGAGGCTCCATGATACTCTTTTTGGGGTTCTCCATGCCAGTGCCTTCATTTACAGCAACAATACGAGAATGTCAAAAATTCGTGTCGGTACTCCTTTAAGCTACCGCAGTGCATTGCGTCAACTGCGTTTATCGTTGGCTTTGGCATTGTTTGTGGCGTTTGACGAATTGCGATTTTGAAAACCTTCATTGCCTTTCAGCTGGCTGCGATTGAATACTGCATGTGAAACCGACGTAAGTTGAAAGCGCGTGGCCACGCCAAATTCCTATGTTCGCAAGGTCCGTCAGAAGAAAGAAAAATCTTTTAAAGCTTTTTCTTGTAGCTCAATGCTTCAAATGGTTGTTTGACAACACTGCCTTTTCCTAATCGGTTTGTGTGTCACTTGCAGGCAGAATGGCATTGGCATGGTTTGTCGCTAATACATAAACTCTCTCTTACTAGGTTGCATGAGCTGTACGCAATCACTGTTTTGATTGCATGGCCTGTGCGAGATAAAAATGTGATCGCTTTGCTTATTTGTCGAAATTAATCTTGTCGAAAATGGCACGAAGGAGCAACTAAGTTCTAATTCATTAGCGATTTGTGTGTATATGTAAAACTTTACAGGCAACATCTTTACCGAGTGCGACATATAACTTGTATTTTGGCTGGATTATCATAGAACACTGCAGCAACCATGTACTAGCTCACTGAATGACCCGTCAGTTGGCATGTGCTGCATCCGCTGACTTTCCGCAGTTCCCGTACCCAGCACCACAGGCCAACGAACCGACGAGGCCGCTGCGAAGTCTCGTCAACATCCGGAAGGAGTCTCTACGCTTTGTCAGGTGGGTCATTTGCATATTCATTTTGTAAAAGCGCAGCTGTAACATTCTGTTCTGCCTGCGATCACTGTTACAGCAAAATTTTCGTTGTACGAATGTTACTATCAGCAGTGACTGATGAGGTGAACACCGCAAGATAATATTTGGTGTAATGTGTAGCGCACTCTGTTTTAGAGGTGTTGCTTGTAGCAGCGACACCATCCTATTTATTGACTGAAACCAGCAGCCAGCGCAAGGCAGGGTAGAGTTCTAACAAATTTAAGATCTCACTTGGGAGGTGTTTCAAGCGCTGCACAAATAAACGAAAGTTCGTGGATTCTGTTACGCCTCTGCACAGCTTTGTTGAAAAAGTGAACTTTGTTGATTGTTCTTCGGTTCAACTGCATTGCGCGAAATATTTTGTAGAGCAGTGAAGTCCCCTATGCTGACTGCATAATTTAAAATGCATGGACAAGTTTAAACATTATGCTCAGCCATTTCTGGATGGCTTTTGGGAAGTGACTGTTTGGTTCCCAATAGATTGGGCAAACAGATGAGCCAGGCTTTGTACTGAGCAGTCAAGACCATAAGAGGTGATTTGCACGTGCATTCTTGCTAAGTTTGCAAGCAATGTTCGCATTAAGTTGTGTTAAATTGAGGACCGCAGGAATGGGCCTCTGAGAAATGTGTAATTGGTAGAATTGGCTGTACCGGGGGGCAGAGCTACCACATAGCATAACTGGTAGTGTGCCGCGTGTGTTAATGTAGATGATGTGAGTCTGGCTTACAGTGGTGGCCAGTTGCTCCTTTTTCTTGTCCACTTGCATTTTGCTTTACCTAACCCCTAACCACTAAATTGAAATCAATACAGTGTATAACATTGTTGCAGCAGATCTGTTTACAACAGTCATTTCTATACAACATACCGAACTGCAGTGTTTTACTGTATTCCTATCTCTTTCATTGATAGAGCTTCCCTTACACAATGTAAATTTCAATATAAGGGACTAAGTTACAGGGCCAGCAACCTGGTCAGCACTCATTTACAGCCAACATCCATTCCGTAGCCAGCCCAAATTCAATTAGCTTCCAACTTCAAACATCATGTGGTAAGCTTTTGTGACGAGGACAGCATGGGAACAGATGATGTGTATACTCCTTGTAATAATGGAAAAGCGGATAATGTCCAAACTGTTTCTTGTGCAGCACAGTCAAAGGTGACAAGGTTCTTCCAGAAGATCTATTCTTTGACCTCGTGTGTCTAGTCACTTTGTTTGTAACACACCCATTTAGTGTCCACATAAAAGTCTGTTGCAACAGTATTTGGGTTTTGCACAGTGCTGTTACAATAAACTGAAATCTTCGCTATCAAGGTCTGTTGTAACAAAATTATACTGTAACTACATATAACATTCAGATGCTTTCCTTGGCATTACTGCTGGTTAGCTGTATAAGATAGAGGAGCGGTGCTGCCTGGGATCGTTATCACAGCTGGGTTTCCCCTGCGCACTAACAGGGTTCAAGACGATTCGTTGAAGACGGACGACGAGACAACAGATGCAGCCCCGACGTGTCGGTACAACATCGAGTTCACGTTCGACACGGACGTCCGGTGCGCCATCACCATACACTACTTCTGTACAGAGGAAATCACCAGCAATGGTCTAATGTGAGTGACTGTTCTGCAAGGTCTAGATCATGTAGAGAACAAGGGCAGTGTTCCGAGGTGATTAGTGCCAAAGGTTCCGGCGTCTATGGTTAACACAGTTTCTTCTGGGCCGTCTTTGTGCAGTTGGTGCAGTGTGAAACTGCTGTAGCCAGCACAGTTTAACCTCTTTATAAGAGACACTTGTCTAAGAGACAGTTGGGTATAAAGAACACCATTCACCTGTGTGGTCGACCAGCCGATCCCTCCCATTGGTTGGACCTCCTTTCGTAACAGACACTCTTCTAAGGACAGTTGTTTATAAAAGACGAAATATCATTAAACTTTGGTCGACATTGTTGCTTGCACCACATATTTTAAGCCCAAATGCAAAGCTGTTGGCTTCCAACTGCAGTGAATTTATTGTGGAAACATGGAGAAATGATAACCAAGTAATGTGTGAGAATTGCAGCATTGAAAAATGTGAATTCTGTTCTGGAATGGCACAGTTCACCAAGCAAATCATGTGAGGCACATGATATATGATAAACCCTTTACAACTGGCTGTAGCCTTCTATTGTGGTCAGTTTGGTTGTACTGTGCCCATATTGAAACATTGGTTGATCAAAGAATGAAAATGTGACACTTTGCTTATAAGAGACCTCACATAAAAGGGACAGAAACTGCTCCCCAATGTGTGTGTCTGATATAGGGATTTAAGTGTACAGTAGAACCTCGTTATAACGAACCCAGATATAACGAAGTATGGGATATAACGAAGCATTCGCAATTCCCCTTGAAATACCCATAGATGAAGTGGATATTGGCTATAATGAACTAATGGTTATAACGAAGTAATCACGGCTCCCCCTTCAACTTCACTATAACGAGGTTTTACTGTATATGCTTAACACGCCTTGCCCTAGGCTCTTGAAACATGCAAGTAACTGCCAGAGAACACCGCTCCAAGAGATAAGTACACTAACAACTTCATTAATCACGGACCTATTCTTTCCTCATTTATGTGTCACGCTTTGTAACTTGGCAAAAACACGATTCTGATTGCAGTTCTGAGTTTGATGGCTTGTTCTTCATTTGCTCATTGGTCTGTTTTGCCCCTACGTGCTTACAGTTATAGCCCGAGAAATGCTGAGATGAGTTCGGAGACGTACCACTACAAGCGCGGTGCCAACCAGCAGTTCAGCCAGTCGTCCCACATTTTCGATCCAAGTCTCTACTGTGAGGAAGAGGTGAGTCCGCTGCTTTTTCTCAAATTGTCAAATTTATACGCAGATGATAACGAAGATGGGAGTCGAGTTTACAGCAGAATCACCTGAGGACAAGCCTGAACAGTCCTCAATACTGTAGTTACTTATTTACTTACTTATGGGGCTATCAAGGTTTTACATGCAGAAGGAAGTGGCAAGAAGAAACACTTCAGTACTTCACAAAAAAGAATTAATTGAAAGAAAAAGGTATCTATGGAAAGTACATCTGAATCAGTAAGGACTAAGCGAAGGTCTCTGAATCATTCGGATTGTCAGAGAGCCCATTTGAACATAGTTTGTCATATTGCTTTGATCATTTAATGTATGGGTACATTGAAAGGGGCAAGGTGGAAATGTGTCCCGTGTGTTTTATGAATCTAGTCGTTTGTGGCTTACCTACTAATATTCACTTGCACAATATTAGCTCTGCTGGCTAGTGTTTGATAAATGGGCACTAATGTTGTTTGTCAAAGTACTAATTAGTATGCAAGTAACGTAAATGCATTTCTTTTGCACTTAATACTGAACTGCTGTCATTTTTTTGTCCACTGAGGATAAGGATAGTGTGCTTTAAAAAGATATTCTGGCACCCACACAAGAGCCTTGTTCATGGCCTTGTTCATTGAGAACAAGGCTTCCATGTGGGAGCCAAAACGTCATCTTTAAATATGTGTATCTTTCGTGATGGTCAGCATCCACTGTTTATTTCTTTGCCAGTGATTATGCCCAACCAGAGGAGGTTTAATCGGACCCTCGATATCAGAGTTGTATTGTTTTGGACTAAATCTTATTCCTTCAAAACACTATACAGTAAAGCTTACGTTTAATGAAGATGCATGATGTTTAATGCCAACAGTGAGACATTACCAGCGACGTTCAAGTATCTGTAAGCATCTCTCGTCTGTGTGGCTCCTTTTTTCATGCAGCTGAGCTACAACTTTGAGGACGAGATTCTGCCCGTTGTCATCCACTGCTTGGCAGAGGAAGGTGATGGTACGTTGCTCAAGTATCTTTATGTTTGTTGAGAAAATGCCTGCCTTTGCACAAATATATACATGAATTAGGTGGAGTGCTTTCTGTTTACGCTGCACACTGCCGTTATTGATGAATTGATATTAATGAAAGCTGCATGCCATGTTTACACAACTGTAAGTCGACTCGGGGTTGACTGTCCCAGTCCCCAACACCAAGGAGATCACAAGTCAAACGAAAAAAAGCTGATTGGTGGTAATCTTAAGGGGGGACGTGACGTTGGAAACCAACTTTCTTATTTCTTTATGGATTTTGATGAAATTTGGTAGACTTATTAGCAACGATTCTGTGATACTACTGTATAAATTTCATGAGCTTATCTTTAAAACTTTCTGATTTACAACAATGTCCTCCTTCTGACCTTGTTCCGAGCCTCAATCGCTTAAAAAATGTGATAGAAAGCTTTTTCAAAGTGCTGTGAGCTCTATGATGAACGGTCCAGGGCGTAACATTCTTAGATTTTTTTATTTGCTACACAATTTTTTTCAGTTGTCGTTTTTTACAAGGTGACTGCACCACAAGAGCTCAGGCTGTGAGCAATTAGTCGTATTGTTAAATGTTGTGAAGGAAAACTGGAAAAGCAAGAATGTCACGCCCTGGGCAATTCTTCTAGGAATATAGGAAAAAAAACGGAACTGAAATAGACCTAGTAGTCATGAAGAAATCAGCGGAACAAGCAAGGCAAGGAGCAAGAAAAGTCGTTTTGAGAAAACGGCTTTCAAAGTTTTCCCATGGATTTTTATTAGAAAAGGGCACTGAATACGCAGTGTTTTGTGTCCTTTTTGGTGCACGGCTTCTTGAATGTCCTTTCTTTAGTTTGGTATGCCTTGCTGGCCTCTTTTTTCCTAAAAGACACCTTTCTTTGCTGCTCTGGGAAAGGCATGTTGTCCAGGCTACAGTCAAAGTGTTGCACAATACTCAGCATAAGCATGGTGGGCTCAATGACTGTACTTGAAATACTGCCTCATGGACAGATCTGCATGCCAGAAAGGCATTGGTACCAGGGTACACAAATACTGTCAGCAACTGTCTCACTGGAAGGTCTGGACTAAGCCTTCAGACTTTTCTGATATGTTTTATGGTGCAACCCTCAATGTGAGATGTTGATAGTTGACCAGTGTAATTAGTCAGAGCTCCTAGCCCCTTTTCAATACTTTTGAGAGCCTGCACAGCTCTCCTAATGCACAGAAAATCTTACGATATTCATTTCGCGGCAATTACTACCGCTAGAGTTACTGTATATGTTCCTCTAAATATACAGTTACTCTAACCACCCCTTCGCGAGAGCGCTGCCAGACGCGCGTACACGTCAGTATCATTTGCGATGCTGACCCATATCTAGTTCCTACTCAATTAAAAGTTATTAGGAGCGCTGCTGACTCCTACAACGCCGAGAAACGGGTTCAAGGTCGTGATTTTGAACGATCGGAAACTCGTTCGCTTTTTTGCGTACCGGCGCCTGTCGTTCCGTTTTCAGCGCGGTCGTACACACACAACTTACTGGCACGTACGCGGCGACCTCGCGGAATGCGTTTGGTGATACAAAATGCGGCTCTAGGCGCGCCTGAAGGGTATCGTCCATACTTGCGGACGGCGTGGCAACGTGACGAGATTCGGGCACATCCGTGGCGCGATCGCTACATGCAGTCGGCAACGTCGGACGCCGCGCGACATGGGCAACGGTGCCACTGCCGCTCGCACATGATGCTTCGCCCGCGTATGAAATGCCACAAAGCGACCCGTCAAAGTTGACAAAAGCAAGCATACCGGCCGCGCGCGATTGATCGGGAGCGGACGCACCATCGGCACTCGCACGCGTTACTTCCGAAACTACGCTCCGCGCACACCGACAGCGAGCTGAAAAGTCTAAACGCGCCCATCACAACAAAAATCCGCCGCTGAAACTACGTTCCGCAAATACCGACGATAATGGCGTGCTGAGATGTCCAGAGGCGCACAAAGCACTCGCGGAGTCCGCTGCCGAAACCGCTCCGTACGCGCTGACGAACATGGCGACGCGATCGTCAAACGCGCGGCGCCACGAGCCGCGAGCACCGCGAGCGATAAGATATCAGCTTTGGGATCAGCTGCCGTTCTGTCTACACACCGCCCGATCGCCGACACTGCAAATACTATCGGGGAAGGCACGCACAGACGAACATACAGCGCAGGGAGGCGCGCCGGCGCGGTAGCAGAAGACGCAGACCGCCAAGGAGACCAATGGCGAGGCTCCGATTCGTCACGTGACGGGCGCAGCCAATTGGAGGCCTCGGCACGGCCTTGAATCTTTTGCTTTTTGTGCGCTTGCTTCTGTATGGAGGAGCTGGCTGAAGTGGCAGATTTGAAGACGGAGAATCGCGCTTTCCAACGAGGGCAAAATGGCGGCGCTCGGTTGCGCCGTTGCGGAGATATTGGGACTTGAAAACTGCCGTTTTTTCACGATTTCTATCGAGTTTTTTCGCCACGTTGGCCTCTATTAACATTTTTTTTAGCACTTCTACGCGGTTTTCAGCGTTCATATTTCGGAATCAGATAAAAAAGGACTTGTAGAAACTGACTATGTGGTTTTCAAAAAATCGACATTTTGGTCATTTTTCGCGATACGAAGGCCGCGTCCCCCCTTAATGATTTCGATTGTTAGTCAGCTTTGGGTGTCAAATTTCAATAAAATCGGTCAACTTACAATCATGTAAATAGGGTATGTTCTTCTTACTGTGCAACACCAACCCACAGTAACCAGTAATAATAATAATAATGATGACAACTAGAATTGCTGGGTTTTTGCGTGCAATAATCATGATTAGATTATGAAACTGGCCTCTTATATTGCAGCTACCCTCAGCACAGAAAGTCTCAAGAGTGAGAACTAAGGCAGTGTCAGGGCATGGCTGAACTAACCTTGAATGTGTTTGCAAGGAGTGTGCAACCTGTGTATTGTCTCGATCAAGTGTAACACTGTGTTATAGAATGTTGGCACACAGAAAGAAAACAAGATAGAAGTCACAGAGTTAAGAACAAAATGGCAGAAAGGCTGCTGGTATCAGCACCTTTCGTGATGCTTTCGTCCGCTTCTTACTCGCGTTTCTTTTTTGTGTCATCTCGCTTGCGGACATTCTGTGACGCAATCGTCTACCAAGCAACTGCACTGCAAGTGCTCCTGTCTACACTTTGATATAAGAATGTTCCTCAGCACAAACATTCCTCAACACTGCAGAGCCACGACAGTCGCATGTGCTGGTCGCCGTGGTGGAGAAGAACTCGGACAACACGTACACGCTCAAGCCGCTGAAGCAGAAGCTCTTCGTCGATGGCCTCTGCTACCTGCTGCAGGAAATCTATGGCATCGAGAACAAGAATGTGGCACAGACAAAGGTGAGCACTTGATATGTGGGCATCGTAGGCATCTGTGGCTTCGTGATTGTTCAGGGAGGTTAAAGGAAAGACTTTTTAAAATTTTCTTCAAATAAATTGAATTGGGTTTATTATGCAACAGGGTTGTGATAATGATCAGGCAAAAAAGCTGCACTGGGCAGCTTGAGGGAAACCTGGTCACCTCATACACTGGGCAGCTTCACAGCGGTCGCACAGGTGTTATGCAGCGAAGCGCACTTGCAGGAATGGACCACTTGTCACAAGGCATAGCGTATTTTAGATGTGAAGCAGCTTATGGTTGGGGCTATGTCCCTCCCTCCAACTGCCGTGTGGCATCCACACCCGCACTGTGCATGGGCATCCTCCTCCTCTCCTTGTCTCATCTCTTCGGTCTTTCTTCACGACCTTTCTTCAACTCCTCTCCTGGAAACGATCTTTCTTCGATCTTTCTTCTGTGGAAACGTTCTTTCTTCGATGAACGCTTTACCAACTCGCAGGGAATGAGAATGCGTCCTTGCCTTTGAGAGACAACGCTGACGCAGGCAGCGTCTGCTAGCGTCAAACCGACGCAAACGCTGTGTGCACCCGCTGTGCTGCTTCGCATTGCCTCATGGTTTCCTTTAAAGGGAGATGGTTTTAATTTTTTTTTTCCCCTTTATTACCAACTTCGAATAGTTCGAATAGTAAAAGTTTAGTGCGAATCGAATCGAACAGCAAATGCTATTTGAAAATTATTTGAAATTTCGAATATTTGCACACCTTTAATAATAATACATGTTCCAGGCTACATGTGTCACGTAAAGGGCTTCGACTGTATCGCTGCCCATGCCCTCTTGCACACAGCCCCCCACGGGCGATGAGGAGACCGAGGACAGCGGTGCCGAGTGCGTCATCTGCATGTGCGACAGTCGTGACACCCTGATCCTGCCCTGCCGGCACCTGTGCCTGTGCTCGTGCTGCGCCGACTCGCTGCGCTACCAGGCCAACAACTGCCCCATCTGCCGGGCGCCCTTCCGCGCCCTGCTCCAGGTGCGGGCCGTGCGGCGAACGCTCGCCTCGGCCGTCGCCGTGCCGCACCTCGGCGCTTCTGCCGGAGACGCCCAGGTGCCGTGCCAGCCCTCGTTTACCTCGTCCAGTGCTTCTTCCTTTGCTAGATGCCGGCCGCCTGGTCCAAAAACATGGTTCCGTGACTTGTCCCTTCTTTTTTGCCTCCGCAAAAGGCAACAAGCACCACGTATGGTGCGCGCCTAGAATGTTGACCATTAGCTCAAAGATTACTGTAACGGCGTTCGTGGTGTTCACTGCTCTCCTTGTGTCCGTGTCCTGCACGCCTCTTCTTTTGATTATGGACTGTAACGCCTGCTGTCGTATCGGAGGTGACAGGAACGGCACGCACTGCAGCTTTTGCCAATCAGACAACAGGCTCCGCGATATTTTTTCTCTTTGCATGTTGAAATCTTGTATCTTTGCAAATCTTTGCATGTTGAAACCTCATTATAATGAAGTTGAATGGGGAGCCGTAATTATGTTGTTGTAACTATTAGTTCATTATAGCCAATATCAATTTCATCTATGGGAATTTCAAGGGGAATTGCGATTGCTTTGTTATATCCAATAGTTCGTTATATCCGGGTTCATTATAACGAGGTTCTACTGTATATCGATTTGTAGGAGGAAATGCGGGAAGACTCGTTCCTCTTTCGCCAGAGGTGTGAAAGGCAACTAGCGATGCCTCACGAATTTTGGGGGAACTGAAGGGAACCACGGCTGCAGTGGGAAAAGGAGCAGTGCAGCTAGCATCTGGTAAGGGAGACATTGCCTTGTCTTTCATCAGTCTTGTAGGCTTATGCCACAGGAGCGAAGGAAAGAGACGGCTGAACCGTAATCGACGCCAGCAGGGAACGCGAGCCGTGGCTTCACGTGCCACAGCCAAGCGCCATCTTTATTTTCTTCACTTGTGGCCGCACGCTCTCCGGTTTGCATGCCGCCCAAACGAGGACGCTACAGTCTCTTCTCCACTGGAGACTACGGCCCAACCTTCATATGTTCGAGTTTTATTTATTTTATTGTTTTCCCATGCGTGGTAAACGAATGGAACATTCCAGTGATGGCATCATTGCTGAGCACTGAGACAGTTTGTAGTGGATATTTTCTTTCTGCTTTGTTGTATTTTACATTATATTTGTGGGTATGTATCGACACACTCCATATTGGCCTTACAGTAGAACCTCGTTATAACGAACCCGGATATAATGAATTATTGGATATAACGAAGCAATCGCAATTCCCCTTGAAATTTCCTTAGATGAAATTGATATTGGCTATAACGAACTAATGGTTATAACGAAGTAATTATGGCTCCCCCTTCAACTTTGTTATAACGAGATCTTACTGTACTAACTTGCCAAACGTGTTCTAGTGGCAATGGCGGTTCACTGCCGACCCGAAGGTCCCGGCCGCGGCAGCGGCATTTTGGCGCGGCCACCCAAATTAGACGGCCGGTATTTCAGAAGAGTGGGAGAACAGGCTTGCGTAGCTTTGCTGTCATTGGTGGATAAGTTGCGATTGGTCTAGAACGTACAAAGACTTCTCAGCTTTATGGACAGGGACTGATTGCTTCAGTTTATCTTTCAGACTTGTCAAGACATTCCGCCAGGTTACGAGGTCGTACCGCTGGTGGAGGCCCTCAACGGACCTGTCGTGGGTTCCGCGCCGGCCGCCGCAAGTGAGTAGTACTGGATTTTGTTTTGCATGGTAATTTGAGAGTGCTCGTGTGATGCTTTGTAGGTTATATTGGTTTTTGAACATAACCTAACATTCGTTTAATTTTTCAGCAATTCAGGCTCGCCTGAATTTTTCAGGCTTGCCAAGCTGCTGAACGGCATATTGACACGTGCGGTTGTTTTGGTTTAAGTGGAAAGCCGTTATCACTTCCCAGTGACACGCGCGCTGGTTTTGATTGTTGCGGGGAGCGCCGTTATCACTTTCTGTTATGCGCAACGCAGGCCGCGTTTATCTTGCATGCCACTTCTAGAACCGTGTCGACCATTGTTGAAACTTTGCATGCTTGACGCGCACATTTCAGTAACTTCTGGAATTCCTGAGATAATGCGAGAACGTGTTATGACGCGGCTATAAAAGCCGACGCATTACGCCGTTTGTCAGTCTTTCCGTCGACCGACGACTGTTCACGCCGCTGTTGCTGTGAATTATCATTGGCTTTCTTTTGCTGGGCACAAGTTCGCCCAATAAACAGTTCGCCTGACATCGCTCGAGTCCTGTGTGCTTCGCCTTGAGTGCTGTGTGTGTCACTACCGTGTGACAATATTTTATTCGCTGTTCTCCTCTGCGTGTTTGCAAAGTAGACAAAATAAAATCGATTAATTGATTTAATTGGAATTGACGAGCAAATAGAAGCAGATTTAGAGTGTCTCACCTACACCAGCAAGTAAGCACGTATATCCTTGTCGGGAACGTTAGATGCAAGGAAGGCATTCTCTTTTCATACACTCTGCTTCACTGCAACGACATTTACGTTTGCTGACAGAACTGGAGTGGGAGGAATGGATTGGCTATCACGCATTTTTTTTGTAATACCGTATTTACTCGAATCTAACGCGCACCTTTTTTCCGATAAAATGGGTCCAAAAATCGCATGCGCGTTAGAATCGAGTGCGAACGAACGACACCGTTACCATGTCTCCGTCGGCATCAAAATGGCCGCCTCCTACGAGGTTCGGGTGCTGTTAAACGGTCACCGGATAAAAAACGAACTAGCGGCGCGGCGGTCTTTAGCGCGCATAGTCTCTGTAGTTTCTATGTTGCCGTCGCGCCTGCGCTGGACGACACACATGATGCGTAGGCCGATGATACTCGTCGCGCCGGCTTGGCTGTCTTGCGGCCAAACAAAGTCGCTGCGTCGCCGGTGCAATCTCCACCGCACAGCTTTCGGTAGCGTTCGCAGGTAACCGTAAAGGGAGATCTTTCCCATCACCGCACGCAAAACGGCTCATCATCGCATTTGTCCCTCATATCTGTGCTGAGCCACCTGAGCCTCTCAGTCGTGCGCGCTGCATGATGTCCGAGATTGCATCGCGGCAATCTCGGAGACCACGCCCCGCTTATCTGCGCCAGCCTGCGCAGCACGCAAAGCAGCACGCGTGAGGGAACTGCGATAGCACGGAGGAATGCAGCACTGTGGCTGCGCCCATCAACGTTTGGCAGTTTTATTGGGACACAGGAGTTATGAATCGGAGTGCCGAACATGTTCGAGACACCGCGGATCGAGTGAAGCGGGAAAGCCATAGCGCGGCCGTTCGAGGGACTGGGGGGGTTCAAAGTTGGCAGTGCGTTTATTATGCGAGTGCGTTCATTACGCGAGTACGGCATTGTTTTTATAAACGTGAGAAGTTTGATTACTAAGGACCCTTTTTTTACGTGTCACGAAAAATGGGAGCGCATTACAATCGATGTTTCAATTTTTTTTTTTTTTTGGTCGCGGGAAACGGGTGCGCGTTAGAATCGAGGGCGCGTTAGAATCGAGTAAATATGGTATGTGAGGTTTCTGCAGTAGTGAGCATTACTGTGGTCCCCTTTCTTTTCCATTTTTTTCTTTCTTTTTTCAGCTAACCCGTTTGGAAGCGTGAAATGTGTTCTTTTGCTTTGCCTTGTGTCCAGTGCATCTGACGGTGGGACTGCCGCCCGAAGCTTCCACTCCCGAGGGACCACCGTCCAAGCCTCGACGCAGCGGCAGGTAGTGGAACATTTTCAGCATTCGGTGACTGGCTACGTAAAACAGGGTTTCCATAAAAAAGAGAGTTGAAGATGTGAAAGTATGATAGAAATGCATAACCGATGATAATAACTTCATCATCACCATCATCAGCCTGTCTACGCCCACTGCAGGGCAAGGGCCTCTCCCATGGATCTCCATCCCTGCCCTGTGCTGACTCGGCCTAGTTTATCTCCGCAAACTTCCTGACCTCACCTGCCCACCTAACTTTCTGCCGCCCCCTGCCACGCTTGATAATAACTTAAAATATCTAAAATAAATAGCATTGTTTATAATGACATCTCAGAAGGCAGGATATGAAGTACATAGAGCTGAAGGACCAGTGAGGGGACTGTGTGAAGGATTGATTGATTTCTGGGCTTTAACGTCCCAAAACCACGATATGAATACGAGAGACGCTGTAGTGGAGGGCTCCGGAAATTTAGACCGCCTGGGCTTCTTTAACGTGCACTGACTTCGCACGGCACACGGGCCTCAACATTTAGCCTCCATCGAAATGCAGCCGCCACGGCCGGGATTCGATCCTGGGACCTTCAGAACCATGTGAAGGAGTGGCAACATTTCACTCTTCTTCATGTCCTAAACTCTTTGATGTCTGGTATTCTGATAAAATGCTGGTGACCATCACTGTTGCTTACATAACTTAGTGTAGTAGCTTTTCTAGAACCATAGATCCAACGTAGCAGCATTGCAGACAATGTGAAACATAGCACTAGGTTTACAGGGAGATTTAACGGGGCAATAAAATGCAAAACAATTTTTCTCGTATTAGTGGGTTAGATTTTCACGTTACCAAAAACACCGGTCTTTAGAGGAGAAGACCCTCGCTAAGCTATAGAAAACGAGCAAAAAGAGAAATAAGAGTGGCAATGCTGCTTCGTAGTTGCAGCACTAATGTGTAGGGGTGCGCGAATATTCGAAATTTCGAATAATTTTCGAATAGCATTTGCTATTCAGTTCGATTCACACTGAACTTTTACTATTCGAACTATTCAAAGTTGCTAATTAAGAGAAAAAAAATATGCTACGTCTCATGACAAGTGGCCCATTCCCGAATGTAGTACGCTTCACCGCATAACACCTGTGTAATGCAGCGAAGTTAAAACTCGCGTATTGCGATGAAGTTAGCTTTCTGTTGCACAGTTCTCTGCTGGTCTGTCCTTTGGGACTTTGGAATGACACTGTGGGAATACAGTACACTAGCCAGGCAATAAATTTTTATTGTCCATGTTTATCAGCACATTTCTCTGTAATTTGACATGGTATTATCTAAAAAATATTTGAAAATTATTCGAAAGATATTCGACTTGATTCTCGCTAGAACATAAGTATTCGAATTCGCTTTGCACTCAAGATTTCGCTCTTCGCACAGGTCTGCTAATATGCGCGATATCACAGATATTGACAGCATCTGCTAAGGCACACCATAGCTATCTATCGGCAAGAAATACATTGTTTTCTAAGGAAGCCAGAGACTTAACACGGGGAGTTTGAGAACATTTGATGGAGTGAATTTGGCGAGAATAAAAGAAGAAATGGGCCTTCTGGCATCATGAGGCCAAAGTTTGAGTACAAATTTCATAGCTAAAACATTGACATTCATCTACTTTTTTTGATATTCAACAAAATATGGTGAAATTGTCGATGATCAAGTTCTCGAAATGTAGGTTATCAGTCCAAATCACTTCACATTTTCATTTTAGCGACCTTTCAAAGAGTTGGAATGATTGCAGTCTATGCTTACAGACTCTGCAGGAATCAACCTGTATGTACATTATACAGTAGAACCTCGTTATAATGAACCTGGATATAATGAACTACTAGATATAACAAACTAATGGTTATAACAAAGTAATTACAGCTCCTCCTTCAACTTCGTTATAACGAGGTTTTACTGTAATAGAGTACAGGGCACAGCTATCAATACACAAAAGTAATGATGATGTAGTAGAAGGTGTTAATTGAACGATTCGGTTAAACGTGCATGTCTCGCTCACATTATTTCTAAACTGACCTGATACCTTTTCAGGAAACATTGCTTTGTGCTTCATTTAAGCATGTGCTCAACAGTATTTTCTTTTTTCTTTTTTTCAGGAGGCGTTCAGGCAGCACTTCGTCATTGCAGACGGACAGCGGCGGAGCCACGGCAGCTCCCGAAGTGGTGGTGGCCGCAGTCGTTTCCTCGGACCCCGAGAAGGGACGCGCCGTGTCCCCACTCGGTCCGGACATCCGCTGGCACCGGCGGAGTTCTTCCCGTGCGGAGCCGGAGCAGGTTCGTCTGCTGTCGGAGTCATCCGATGGTTCGACCGGCCGTCGAAAGGTGAGCCGAATTGCCGTTGACAGTGCCTCGCTGTTGTATGAAGTTTTTGAAATGGCCGTTGCTTGCAGAGCGAAACGGTCTGGTGAACTTCATATTTTTGTGGAAGTATTGGTGGTGGTGTTGTTTTTGTTAAGTTCTGTCAAATCACTGGCACCATGAGTAGAGTCAAATGTCAGTGTAACAAAATCGCGTCGGACATGAAAATGGCTTCATTATATCCGAAAATTCGTTATAAATGCATATTTGTAAACCTGTATAACCGGAAAGACTATTCTTAATTTGATTCATTTTAGCAAGTAATTCATTATCTGTCATGGAAATAGTTTTATCATTATACCCGGAAATTCGTCACCAATGCATATTCGTGACACTGTTTCTGGGAAGACTTACTTTTCGTTTGCTTCGTTTTAACCAAGAATTCATTATCTCCATGCTTATTATGTTGAGGTTAGACTATTTGAAATGTCAGTGTGGTATGTTGATTGCAAGTTCTTCACCATCCCTTAGACATTTCCATATGGGTTCAAGGGTACCACCATCTAACCGTCTCATATGCAGGCGACCTCGTTTTCCCTCCTACAGTCTACTTTCGTCAACATTAATCTAAGCTCATTTGAAACATCAACCCACATGACGTGGCCGAAATCAGAAAGTTTCAAGTTTTGGACTTTTGCAATGAAAGAAATTC
Source organism: Hyalomma asiaticum (assembly GCA_013339685.2). Classification (NCBI taxonomy): domain Eukaryota; kingdom Metazoa; phylum Arthropoda; class Arachnida; order Ixodida; family Ixodidae; genus Hyalomma; species Hyalomma asiaticum. The sequence goes on along the minus strand of CM023490.1, from coordinate 26,548,246 downwards.
TAGTAGATCTCCTTTATCACAGAGATTGGTTTCATTTGGAAGTCTATGGAACCCCACGGCCCGAAAGAAGCAAGCGTTTTTCTTTTGTATTGACACAAGCTCCGTAATACACATCAATACATCCCCACGGGAAAAACCCAGAGCATTGACAAGACATTCTGAATTTAGACTAACGCTTTACGTCTTTCACGATTTCTCATGTTCCACTCGTCGCGTTAGATTTTACTGGGTACTGTTATTTTTCGGCGAATTTGTTTTAATAGGTCTGCCATCTCTGTAGCAATTCGTTCTTTCACCGCATGGTAAACAAACAAAAACGATTCGTTTCAGGACACCCTCAAGCTGGTCGCTCAGGAGAGGAGACGAATTCAGGCGCATGACAAACACAGGCGAACACAGTTACGGGTGAGCTTTCGAAAGGCAATTACCAACAAAAAAAAATGTGCTTTAGGAATGCCTGTTGGGCTGTGTTCGTCTGCGTCTGTCTGTGTTCGTATTTTTCTCGTGCATATGTGTTTCGTCCTCAAACGCAATGTGTAAGCAGTGTCGAAAAATCTTAAGACAACTTGCATGTTCATGCAGGAACGTGTCATGACATGCATACCCGTCAAAGGGCCGCCGACGCAGCGATGTTCGTGTCTTTTTTTTTTTTTTTTTTCTGCGAAATGTAGCTGGGGACCTGGTAGTTTTAATATGGCACATCAATTGCTCTAGCGCATGACAGGTAATTATTTACGGCCTGTTTATTACCGACTAGTTTCAGTTTCGGTTTGGGAAGGCTCTATAAATGACAAGCCGCTGGGTGCAACTGGGGCCCCCGGTCATAGCAATGGGGTAAACAAATTTGACCGTGTGAGCACACAGAACTGTGACACACTTCCGCACGACCTGCGACACGTGCTCGTTTTCTTTTGCCTGTCACATGTCCCGCACATTGTTATCGTCGTAGCCAGCTGCCGTCCTGACGAAGACAAGTCCACTTGTCGAAACGTTGGCTTCGGCAAACGTTGGCTTCGGATGTTCTACATTGCTTTTAACAATCTGTTCATCGATTCAAGCCTCTACCTTCCCTTGAGCTTCTCTTCTAGAATGAATAAAACAGTAATTCGGGCACCTTTATTTACCAGTGGTAATTCAGGATCCAAAGGGTTACACATGTCACGCAAGATGACTTCATGGAAAATTGGCCCAGCGTATGACTTGCCAATATAACGTGGCAAATGTGTGGCTACCACCACTGCAGGGTCGTGAGGCAGAGGCAGCCGAGACGCGCTCACTTCTCGAAGGGAACGGAGTCAACGATTCGCGAAGCCAGGCATCGACGTCGTCGTCGGCGCACGGAAGGTGTCTGCTTCGACGCCG